>NDGN011334175.1:0-14374 GCA_002564285.1 Tympanoctomys barrerae | reverse complement strand
CGGGGAGATGGCTCAGTACAATAAGCGCTTCCCTGGCAAGCGCAAGGGCCTGAGTTCAATCCCAGTTTAAAAAAAAAAAAATGTTAATCACAGTGAGGTAAATGGCTTTGATGAGAACAAGAGGATTTTGAGGGGATTAATGGACTTTGTGAAAAATTACAAACAGAAGCAGCCAATTTTAGCCAGCTGGCTTGTGTCTCTGTCAGCTAGCAAGGTGTACTCTTGTGCTGGCCCACAATTTAAGGGGTTTCCAAAAACTTTAGAAATGAAAATAAGCAACTAAAATTCACGCTAAAACCCATGATGAGCAAGATAGCAGAGTTAGACATACGCAGGCTGCGGTACTTTCTGCAACCTTTCACCATTTTGTCTTGAAGACAGTGTGTTCCCAGAACCTCAGCTGCAGTTCCCTGCTCTGCTGCCCTCAGCTGTAAAAGGCTTGACAGCGGAATACAGAGTGGACAGCGCCAGCACACATGGCCATGGTGTGGGAGCGCTCTTCTTGTGATCATTTGATAATAACATACGGGGGCGTCCACTGTTCCTCTTTCCTCAGACTCCCCAGTGGTCTGGAACAACACTGCTGTGTTCTTGAATACCACCTAACACAGTGCCCAGGACATACAGTGTGCTAGGTAGGGAATGAAACTGGTGCAGTACACTTGCCACTCCATAGGAACCCTAAAGGGTATGTTGACCCTGTAGGCAGAATACACTCCACTGAGACAGACATTCCTAGGGATGACAAGATGTACACCTGCTGGAGTCAGGACTGTTCATGAGAACATTGCCCAAGGGCCATGTCTTAGGCATCTGGTTCCAACCAGTACAACTGTCCACTTTGCAACCCATCCCATGCCTGTGTGCCTTCATTCACACCAGCATGAACTTGCGCTGTCTCCTCCCTGTGCACTCTTGCCTTGTCCCATGCACTACCCACTCCACCCCAGGCGAGCTACAGTCATTCTTCCCAAAGTCTCTCCTAGTCCCTTAATCTCTTTTTATAGAAACAAGGTATTATTTATACACATAAAACTCTCATTTCCTCTACTGGAACATAAAACTTATGGGGATGAAGACTAAATCTAGAGTATCTTTTTTTATTCTTGGATACTTAGAAAAATATTTAGCACTGGCATATTTTATGCATGGTAGATGCTCAGTATTGATTAATGAATGAAGATACTCAATATTGATTAATGAGTAAACTGTTTGATTTTTCATTAGATAGATAGATAGATATAGATACAGATATAGGTATAGATATATAGATATGGATATGGATATAGATATAGTATAGTTTCCCACTTGAAAAACTGCACTCTTCTTGTTCTCCCTTTACTTTCCCTTGCCCTTAGAACACTTTTATGTGTGTGCCCATGCTCAGCCTTCAGTAGTCATTAATTGACTTAGAATCTGAAGGGTGTTTATTATAAAATGATGCTTGATTTTAAACATGTAACCAGTGACACATAAGGTGATAACATTACCATATGCGAAAACAGCTGAAGTAAAACAACCTGTGTATTGGAACATTTTATAACATCAATTACTGAACAGTTTACCCTGAGTGTCACCCAGGCAACGTGCCTGTTTACATACTGACTACCCAGAGCACTGAGAGGGCAGGAGTCATTTCAACCAGTTAATTTTTGTATTGAATGCATTAGATAAAACTGTAGTTTTTTGTACTTCCTATTATGTTATCTTGTAAAAATTAATGAAAGAGGACCAACAAGAGAGCTCAGTAAACTGAGTGCCTGCTTGGGTAGACGCAGTGACTAGGGTTCCATCCCCAGCACCACATGTGGCACTGGCCCTGACATTAAAAATAATAATAATAATAATAATAATAATAATAATAGAATCCAATTTTTGGTCATCCTGTGTTTGAATAACTGATCAACAAGTGGTTAACACTGCCCCTGTGATATTTTGAAAATTACTATTTCCTAAACAAACATTTGTCTAATCTATGCCTGATAATGACAAATTCCAGACTGATAGAATCTAAACTAATGAAGTCACACTGAATTCAGTGGACCCAGCTATGTAGAGTTAATTTTGCTTGTCAGTAAAAACTCTTTCTAACTGCATTCATTTGCAAAGCTTTGGGAGCAAGTGCTTCCTCCACTGCTTGCTTCTTCATGTTCTGTGCTGTCTAGAAATGTTCCCGCCCCACCAGGTTGGCTTTCTCTGGTTAATCTGCACACAGTAATGTTAAGCTCAGCATCCTTTTTTTCAGACTTTCAGATATTTCAGTAGATTTAAGAAAAGAGAGCTGAGCCTGCTAAGCCTAGGGAAAAGGCCGAATTAAGCTAAGCAAGAAGTTTGCAACTTGCTGCTAAGTTCTCAGATTTTATTTCTGTCCTGTTTTTCACTTTTAAAATTATTTCAGAGATGTATGTACTGTATCATTCAAGCAGTCCTTTATTAAGAGAGTCCACAGAGTTCAAAACAATACACTGTCCACTCCTCAGGACATTTCATGCACTTTTGTTTCAGGACTTTCAGAGTTGGAGAGAAAAATCAGATACAAAGTAAAGGTGACAAGGATGCTGCACAAGCAGCCTGACCTTTGACCTGAGCTCCTTTGTCACCCGAGAGTGGCACTGGTGCTCAGCATGCAGGCTCCCTGTGAACAACTGCAACAGGGGGGTTGTTTCAAGGCCCCACCCAGCCTGTTCTCAAAACCACTCTTGGTGCTGAACGTACAACAATAGTATCTAACATACCTCAGCCTCAACATTTGGTTATCTTCAAAGGTGCTATAATAGTTTTTCTTCATTGTTCTCATTGGTTGCTCTTCTGGGAGGTAAAGGTAAGAGAGATGGGAAGAAGGTAGCAATATGAAAGAGGGATGTTTTAGGAACTGGTCCTTGAGATAGAATTCCTCCCCTACACATGGCCTGTTCTTCTGGAATAAACACGTCCTTTCATAGGGATCATGAATCCTTCAGAACAGACTTTTCTCTGTGTCAGTATCATGACTTGACTTCTGCATAAGAATTTCTTGTGGACAGCACGTTATACTTCTTGGCATCCCCACTGTCACTCCTGACACCAGCTGAGGGACAGTAAGGCAACACTAATAGGTCTTGTGTCTAGGCATTACCTAGTACCGGTACCAGGCTGGGCCTTCTATGGTCATTATCTCATTTAATCCTCTTAACTCACTTCTCTGATTATTCAGTTTCACTTCTTGAGCAGGCCAGGGCCCACAGTTAGGTAGGTGACCGGGGCTAAAGCCCAGCTTCGTCTGAATACAGATACCATGCTCGTAAGCTTTGTATCATAAGACTGAGAGGCAGGTTCCCCCATGCCCACTGCATTTCTGTAATAATTGGGAGCACTCATTTGGTCCAAAGTTGAGGTATTTTAAAATCCAGTTGGAATAACTGTGTGCCAGTATGGTATTCAAAATTTAGATTATCTTTAGGAGTAAAACAAATACAAAAACCAGCCATACAAAAACCACTATTAGATGACTTTTAGCGTTGCTAGTTCTGGTTCACTGAGTGAAAGTCAATGTTCCCAGGGTGTGAAAAAGTATATACTAGCAAGAGGTTCCTCTTAATTTGGTGTATACATTACAGTCTTGAAAAAATGGCTTCAGAGAGCAAATCAGATAGTTTCTTCTTACTTTTCTCACCAACATCATCACACTGCACATCATTGTCCACCTCGGGTCACAGTTATTCTGTGGACACAGTGGGCAGAAGTAAGGAGTTTTGTGTTTGAGAAGAATTGTGTTTGTTTCAAAGAAAGCAAGCTTCTTAAATGCTTCAGTTGTATTTGATTTATGTATATGTAATTTAAATTTGGTGAGCATTATAAAACATGCAGGAAAAAGTCCTTTAAAAATATGTTTGGCTAACTTTTTTTAGAACACAAGTACTGATCATAATTATTATTAAACACATCTTAAAATCTACAGTTTGAAATTCTGAATAGCAGTTCTCATTGTTTACCTCTTAAACAGTAACTACCGATACAGTTTATGAAGTTACACCACGTATATATGTTTCTAATGAAGAATTCCAAGCATCAAAAGCTGATGGATGCCAGGGAAGAATGAGAGGTTTAGAGAAGAGCCTTCTCAGTGTTACTAGGAGATACATTTCCGGAATGTAGTAGCAATGGCAAAGGAACAGCCTGGGCTTTTTTTGCAAGTCCTGTTCTGCAGGAAGTGCTCAAAGCACAGAGCAATCTTTGAAGAACAGACGCCAGGATAGCACCAATATTCATCAGGCCTTGCCAACAGAAACATAGTCAAAGATTTTACACAAAAGAAGCGTAGCTGTACTTTTTGTGCTCTTACTAGTCATTACTAAAATATGCACATCGTTCGGGGTCAAGAAGAAGTCATAACTCCCGATATGTGTGGGTTCTTCTCTCGTGAGAAATCATCTCATGTGGTTCCAGACAACTCTTTATCTTGATGGCCATGTCATTGAGGTAACACAACTTCTTGAATGTGTCTTATTTTAACTTCTATGCTATGAAGATTAGGTCCACAAGAAGCTATGTTCTACAACGACATTTTCTTTAAAATGTTTTATGTAACTGGTTTAGTCCCAAGAACTAAAGCATCTGGCACTTGATGAGCACTTAATGGGCACCTCATACTTGCCTATGAGTGAATGAACAGGTAGCAGCGCCCCAACATGTCCAGGCTATCTTGTCCATCAAGCACAGAATAGAATGAAAGTGGTCTTCTGAAGGCAGTGTGTCCTGACAGTAAGGCAGGCCACAGACACTGACATATGCCCTTGACTTCCTTCACAAAATTGCACCAACTTAGTCTTGTTTAAATACTGAATTATGTGATTTGTAACACTTTACTTCAATCTCCATGTAACTTGCTCTGACCACAGATGATGAAAGAGAAAATAAAAGCTCATTCACAGGGAAATTTGAAAAGCCCAGAAAATTCGCTGCAGGAAAAAAAGGTTTAACTCAATCCATTATGGAATCACGCAACACCAGAGTGTCTCCCCACCACCCCTACACCCACAGGCCCTGCCTGCCATTCCTGGGGTGCCTTGAACAAGACGCTAAGCCCCTAATGCCCACCCCCTTCCTCACTTCGCTTGTGGCAGTGCCCACCGGCCCTTCTGCTGCTGGAGTTTGGGTTTTTTTTTTTTGATTTTTGGTTTTTTTTTAAATAAGGACTTGAGAACTAGTGGCATTTGTACAGAACTTGGGGCAAAGATGCTTACTGTAGACACCTGTCATCAGTCCAGGTGTGATGTCCCCTAGGAGCATCCAGTCCTCTCTACCGACCACGTCTTCCTCCTTCCTGAGCCTCTCCCAGAGCACCTGTATCAGGCAGGCTTCTCTAAGGTAACACAACAGAAAGTGTACACAGCCATTCAACAGGGGGCTCCTGAGGGGAATCATCTCACATCACCAAGTGGCCAGAAGCATCCCTCCACAGTCCTTTTGGAGGTAGGAGACCTGAGGCCACTAGCAGTGTGGCACAGTCCAGGCCCACAGGTCTCACCACCGGAGGAACTAATGGTAGAACTTCCAACGAGAGGATGAGAGCCTGAGAATCTGCGGGCTGCCATTGTAAATCTTGGGATTCAAAGACCCCAAAACCTGAAGTTCGGAGGTCCAAGAGTGCAGAAAGAAGTCCATTACAGAGGAATGGCCAGCCCCCTTCTGAATATATTCTCTCCAGGCCCCTGAGGAGGGGGCCCTCCCTCACAGACCAGTTTCCCCAGAATCATGTACACCAAATAATTCAACACTGAGCTCCTATACTCCTTAATCCGTGTAAGTGGGCACCTGAAACCCGCCATCGCCACACCAATCTATCCTGAACTGATCTGTGCGCAGCTGTCCCCCGTCAGCTACTAAAGGCTGGGGCGGCCATGTCTTCTGGCTCCTCTCTGGTGCCAGTCAGTGCTTGCTAAATCTGTTTCCTCTCTGTGCTCCCATAAATGGCTGTGTGGTTAAAAATATGAGTTTCATTGCTAGGTGTGTTCCTCGAATAGAACTCCAACAGTGTGCAACAACAGCAGTTCGCTCTCTGATTCCACAGAAGACATCATTTCTGATTAAGAAACTCCCACAGTCTCAGAATCCACCTGAGCTGATCATGATCCTGGTTCCAAGTGGGGAGAAGTAGTTCAAGCCAAGAATAGAGATAGGAATAAGTCTCATGAAACTCCAGGGACAGCCATGAGGCTCATCCCAGAGGGTGCTGTAGACCAAGACACGGGCTTTGAAAGATGTATGTCCCACCCCACCTCCGCTGAGTGTTTGCCCACAGCTTTCCTTTCTGTCTGGTGATCAAGTTCCTTGGCTTTCATGGTCCAGAGGAAACAAAACATCAATAGCTTCAAAAGCACATTTTGTATTTCGGGAATCCAAAGAAGGCGGTCTTCAATTCAAGTTCCAGTTTTCTCAGGAGGACTCCAACTGGCTGGTCTCCGAGGTGCTTTCCTCAGGCCCACCGCACAGCGGGAGAGGAGCTCAACACGAGGTCCAGAGAACGGAGATGAAGCAGGTGGTGTGCACCAGGTTTCCCTGGACTTTCGTTTTCAAGCAAAATGCAGTCAGTATGGACCATTTCAAATACATTAGTGAATAGTTTCTATCGAGTATGTTTTTAAAGCAATAGTTTTCAAATTTATTTCTATTAACAATTAATGGTACCTATAGAAAATGCCCAAGTAAAAATATGTTTGCTTTGTTTTAAAAATAAATTTATTTTATGACATAATATGGATAGTTTACATAAGCAGTCATTTAATATATGCAAAAAAACAGTTATAAGACACATTTTCAAAAGAAATGGAAGTCTTTGAAATTTTTTGTTGAGATCAGAATTTCAAAAGGCAGCATTAAAGTGGTAGAATCAAAGCAACCTTCCCCAGCCTGAGCCAGCCAGACCAACTCTTTTGGTCTGCCGACCTCTGCACTGGTGCGGACATTCTACACTGGCTTCATGTTTCTCTCTGCTCTGGGGGGCCTTTTTCTCAAGCTCTTTTGGTATCAAAGAAGACTGAAGAGGAAAGGAGACAAAAGGAACCCACAGGGAACTTTGGAAATAAAACCTATTTCACACTGATCAGGTGAGTACCATCCTGCTTCAAGGTTGGAAGGAAAAGTTAAGTTGGAAGGACAAATAATTGAGGTCAAATGTCACCAGTCATTTGTGCCCTTGCTGGTAGCGAGGGTTTTCTGCATTGCATGTGACACTCAGAGCAGTGATGATTGGGACAAGGAGATGTGCAACTGGTCTTCAGTGTGACCGTTCAGCTTCACATTGGCTCAGAACCCACGTTGTAAAGTAGACAGGGGCTTGGAAGAAGGTTTCACTTGGCCGATGGGCACAGACTTCAGCAATCTCGAGGCACCTTTCACTGGTGTTCACAAGTGACTCGCCCAATCATTGTAGAGAGTCCAGGATCCTAGGGAATACTGACTAAATTTAGATTTCACCTTTACAGAGCTAATACCGTCTTTACTAAGTAAGCCATGAGGCTGAAGGGGCATCTGGAAGAATTGATGAGGTAATCAATTAATCCTTCATCAAGGATGCTACAGCCATGAAATCACTGCCCCCTCCATCTCCTGAGAGTGCTCCTCCATGTGCTGCTGTGAAGAAGAACCAGAAGTGAGGGTGTGCACACAAAACTAGGGGCTGACTGAGGCCAGCGGTGCTGTCACCACCATGCATAGCCTCTGCTAGGGCTGTCTGTGCTCTCTGCAGAGCGCCAGTACTTCAGCAGGACCTGAAGGCCGCCAGGCACCTGCTTTCCCAGCTCTTCTCATTACTCTCGTGGTGGAAACACTCTGTTGGCTTTGTTAACCTATGGATTCATTCATATTACTGAAACATTATAGAGAAGAAGAGACAGCTAAGAAAAGTTGCCTCTGTGAAAGACACAGTGGTCACACCCAGCCTGGCTGGGGCTCTGTGCCTGTGTCCTTGCAGGATGTGGCCTTCATGGTCAGGGACACAAGCGCACCAGGAAATCCTGACCTTTGCTGTCGACTTAGGTGATGCCAACCAGATCAACCAAGAGGGTAATGAAGAGCAGTGACTTCCAACTGGGGTGAGACTTAGTTTTGATTCCAGCCCCAGTTATCCCTAACTCTCTAGAGCTAGACCAGATTATGCATCTGCTCTGGGCCTTTTTCCCTGTTTGGGAAGTGAGAGTCACAGAGGCTTTCACACAGATTACTGAAAGGACCAAATGAAATAATATATTTCAAACCCTTAGCACACAGCACATGGTGCGTGGAAACATTAGCTTCAGTATGAATTAATCTCCTAAAATCTAAGCTCCTTCCCACTATTTTTTAATTGACTAATAATCCTGATGATAAGACTTGAGTGGAAATTTACTGGCACATCCCTTTTTTTTATTTCCTCTCCAGCGCTTTTTCCCAATTGGTGGACCATAATTAATTATTATTATTTTTAAAAACAACAATAAACAACACAAACCAAAGTTGAAATAAAAAGTAAATACATATATAAAGTTCATTTCTGAGTTGTTTTCCTGAGACACGTTCTGTCTGTTTTCAAAGCGGTGAGGCAGTGTGTAGCTTGGACCAACCAGGAGTCTTCGTGCCTGTGAGTGAAGGAGCGAGAGCAGCACTTAAAGAAATACACCGTGCAGGAGCAACAGTAGCAAAGAAGTCAGAGCAGCACTAGAATTTCTTTACAATGCGGGAGGAGATTCCTGCACAGGCATTGACAGTGTTGCACCCAGGAAGCTGGTGGCTGCCGGGGACAAGAGATGGTCCTGCAGAGACTGCTGGGGAAGCTACGGCTCCATCATGCTGGCTGAGCACAGGAAGCATGAGGCCCAATTGCCACTGGCCTGCTGGTGACCTAGAGGAATTAGCCGAGAGTGAAGCCATGGCTTTGAACAATGAACAGGAAGACAAAGTCCTCTGCTTCAGTGTATGTCTCTGGTCTAAGCAAGGGCAAAGCCTGCTTCATCTCTGGGCTGCTGCTTCAGGTACCTTCACATGGTTCAGAGCCAGTCTGAGCCAGGCTCCATGTGGCCACCACCAACGCTGAGCTACCTGGTCCTTGCTACTCTGCACCCTGCAGCCTGTCTGTCCTACTCTGCTGACTACTGCTGATCACACCACTGGGTCCCTGCCTTCAGCTTCTGCTTGGGCTTCCTATTGGGGGTACCTGCTAGAGTTCTGAAGGCTGATGAGGAGAGGATGTTTCACTATTTCCTCCTCCATCCATGGACAGGCCCCAGTGATGATTGTTCCTGCCACAGGTGCAGCTCCTGCTTGGTGTGGTCTTATCCACAGCACCTCCAGGTTCTGGGCGAAAACTACCCCAGCGCCCCAGGCTCAGGAAGGGCAACAGCTCCTTGTCATTGCTGCTGAGAGCCTCTAGCTTCCTGCAGTTCGCTAGGGCTGTCCACAGGCCACAGAACCCCCCTCCTCCACCTCCCCGGTTGATCTGAGAGAACTCATGACCCTTGCTGAGCCCCTGACTGAGGGGACACTGAAAGAGCTTGAAGCAGTGAGCTGCATATGGTAAATGCTTATGGTAAGTGAAAATACTTCACCTATTGCTCTTCAAAGGAGAATGAAGAACAAAATAGCCACAACCTCATGCAAAAGTAGAATGCATGCAGAAGAAACTTGTGACATTTGGGTTACATAGAGAAAAAACACATGACAAAGCCCTTATTTGGGCTCCAATTCTATGGGGGGAAAAGTTATTTTTAAATGTTTTGAATCTCAACCAAATTTCAGCCAAGGGTCATTAGACCATCTCACCACTTGAACAGTCATCTGGACAGTTTCCCGTCTACCAAGTCCAGCATACTTACTGCTAAGCGATATTAGTCTCTTCAATGTCTTCATGTGTAGGAGTCATGTCTTTACCAAGAGCTTCCCTTTCTTCTTCTTTCTTTCTTTTTTTACGATGTTTCCGAAGAGGACTGAGAAAATAACATGTTAGAAATTAACCTGGGCCTTTTAATTAAAGGAAATATAACATTATTCAACAAGAAAGCCTGTGATCATATTTCTAAACTGTTAAAAATGTATTGAGTTCCTTTTTTCTTAAACATTTCGGGTTTCTTTCTAGGTTCAGCTGATAGCTACAGCCAGCAACAGTGTGAATAGTGTTCCTATACGTGATTTTCTCTTCTCCTAATGGTTGGACTATATAGCTCATGGTTGATGGAGACTTTTTTAAAGTCCAAGCCTATTTTCTAGCCCATGTTATTTTACAAAGTCAAAAAAAGAGTGGTATTTAGAGTATAAAGAAGAAAACAGTAGGAACTGGAAATAAGCATTAAAAAATAATATAAGAGTGATAGCAGCTTCTGCATATATTAAGTAAGCATCGAGACACCTTAATTCATAAAATAGTTGAATATTGTATTCCGCATTATTTTCCATTTTCCTGGAAGTGTTGCCTAAAGTGTTACCAAATAGCCTATTTTTTCTGAACCATTTATCCTCTTCCTAGTATTCAATTTCTTTTGAAGCTATTGTGAATGAGCTTATTTTCCTGATTTCTTTCTTGGTGGGACTGTTGTGGGTATATAGGAATGATATTTTTGTTTTTGTGTATTATTTTACAACCTATTATTTTACTGAATTTGTTTATTAGTTATTGTAGTCTTTGAGAAGCTTTTTGGGACTTCTCTGAGAGGGAAGAGCCAAGTTGTCTGCCAAGAAGACTGGGTTAACTTCTCCCCTTCCTTCTTCCGGCACCTGCCTGCCCTTGTTCCTGTCTCAGGTGCTACTTAACAGGAGCAGTGAAGGCTGACACCCTGGAAAAGAAAACAACAACAGGAGAGCCTAGGCTGGCTCCTGAGGGCAGGAAAGCAGACTTTCCCAGTTGACTTTGCCGCATACCATGGAATGTGTCTGCTGGGATTGAAGAAAGAAACTGGCTTCCTTGAGAAGTATATCATGCCACTCCTCCTCAAAGGAAAAGCAAGGCTTTTCTGGGTTATAGGGCTGTTATATGTGAAACCAAGGGAGGAGGATGTAACCATCATTTATACATAAAATTAATTATTAATGTGGTTGACCTAGAACAAATGCTTCCATTTGTGTATATTTTTTCAATGTTTTTGTGTCAGAGCACATTTTAGGAAATGAAAATCTTAGTTAGCCTAGTAACAAATACAAAATGCCTCTGACTTGAAGACTAAATCATTAGGTGCAACTGAGTTATACAAGTTCTGCTTTAAATCATAATTTAAGATGATAAAATTTTTATGTGTTTTATTAGAAATGCTTTGTTAATGATAACAAATCTCAAAATGAGGATTTATTCAAAGCAGAAGGGGAAGAGAAGGTAGGAAGGAAAGCAATAAGCAAAGCGAAACAGTTTCCCAAATGTAATGAAAACTAATTCTAAAAATACTTACTGGCAGCATGTGCAGACACCGATGACCAAAATGATAAAAATGACCATCACCACTATTAAACAAATCACCAAAATCTGTCCTCTGCCTCCTCGCTGGTAGAACAGGTCAACTCTTTCGCATCGAGCCCCCGTGTATCCCTCATCGCAGCTGTGAAGGACAAGCAAGCAGAAGGCAGCAAGATAAAGCACGAGGCTTCTACAGCCCCCGCCTCACCCAGCAGAGCTTCCTGACATGGAGGAGGGGTGCAGGCCTTTTACTCAGCAAAGCTATCCCCTCTGCTCTCACCAGAGACTTCGCTTTCTTTGCTTTGCTGAGGTCTTGCCAGCACCTAGATGCTATTGATGTGCCTAATGCAAATAAACCAGCACAGTGACCACTGACTAAAACATGTGGTGAAACTGTAATCCCTGTGTTTGAAAAGGAAAGGATGAAAAAGTTCCCTCCACACATTCCCTGTGCTTAAAAATCTCCCTGACAAGGAATTCAGAAATCCCCAGGATCCCCCATTTCTTCATAGGCTAATAAAGGCAGTAGTAGTGTGCCAATATGCTCTTATAAATTATTTTAAAATGATATTGTTTGGGACTGGGATGAGGTAAGTGATGGAGTGCTTATCTGACAAATTGAGGCCCTGGGCTCAATGCACTGTACCACCAAAACAAACAAAAAAACATATAAAATTACATAGTTTCACATAATCAAAGACAGAAGTGCATATGAGAGTCCATAACCCAGTGACCAACATAGAAAGTCCCACACATATCATTCCTACAGAATCCTTCTCTCTCTCTCTCTCTCTCTCTCTCTCTCTCTCTCTCTCTCTCTGTCATCCTCTCCTGCTCCTCTCCCACTCTCCCCCTTGCTTCAGAGGTCCTGAATTACATAATGGTCTTCACTACTCATGCATTCACCCTGTCACCAACCACACCCCCATAGAACACCACAGGTCTTGTCCTAGCTCTTTTCCCTCTGCATTTCTAGACCTGTTCCTAGCTTTGTTCACTGCCTTCTAAAGTCCATTTGCATTCATCCCCTGGCTCCTTTATAAGGCAGCAGCTAGAATCAATCAGCTCTCTAAGTGGAGTCACCACTCACTTCCCTTAGAGCCTTAAAACCCCAGCCGCTAATGTTTCGGACTGGCATCACAGTAATCAATCTCTCCCAGCAAGCTAGAACTCATCTGAGCAACACTAGCAGAGCTAAGATCTTGGTGCTCCATGGACAACCCATATCAGCATCAAAACTGCAGCAGAAGTTCAAGAGATGCATAAGGATTTGTCTGGGGACCTTTGAACCAGCCTGTCTGTTGTAACAATAGCACCTCTGTGTTGATATTTTCCCTTGTCCCTTCAGATGCATGCAAACTAGTTATACCTGTGATTATCTCAATTCCAGAAAGGTTACATTATGCATCTTGAAAAGATTGTTGTGCAGCCTCATTTTTCTCCAAGAAAGGATTCCTAGCCAAGCTGATATAGAGTTATGCTTGACAAGAGTCATGGTATTTAATTCCCACAAAGTTCATAGCTCTAAAGTGAAGAAATCCTTTAATGCCAACATTATGGCACAACAAAATAAACGTTGACTTTGAATACAAAGTTAACACTCAAAAATCAATAGCATTTCTGTACACACACAGCAAGCACACCTATAGAGAAGTTAAGGAATTCACACCTTCATAAAAACATCTAAAAAACTGAAACACTTTGGAGTCAATCTAATGAAGGAAATAAAGGATCTATACAATGAAAATTACAGTACTCTGAAAAAAAGGGATCAAAGAGGATTTCAAAAAGTGGAAAAGTATTCCTTCTCATGGATAGGAAGAACCAACATTGTAAAAATGATCATACTCCCAAAATTGCTACACAGATTCAGTGCAATCCCAATTGAAATACCATTAGTATACTTTGCAGAACTAGAGAAAACATCCCTAAAATTCATCTGGAACCAGCAGACACCTAGAATAGCAAAAGTAATCCTGGGCAATGAAGGAAATCAGGAGGCATCACAATCCCTGATTTGAAATTATACTGCAAAGCAGCTGTGATAAAATCAACATGGTACTGGCAAAACAACAGACCTGAGGATCAGTGGGACAGATTAGAGGATACACAGACACAACTCTGAACACACTCAGCCACCTTATCCTTGACAAAGCCTTTATAATAAATGGTGCTGGAAGAACTGGCTTTTCACAAGCTGAAGGCCAAAATTAGACCCATGCCTATTATCATGCATTAAAGTTAAAATGCATCAAAGATTTAAATATTAAAATAGAAACACTAAATCTATTGGAGGAGAAAGTAGGTAGAAATCTTGAAGACAGGGGTAGGTAAACAGATCATAATAAAAGACAAAACTGCACAGGAAATACTCCAAAGAATCAACAATTAGGATCTCATCTTTTTGAAATTTCTGCATGTAAAAAAAAAAAAACACTAACAGAGTAAAGAAAAAAAAAACACTACTTGGGAAAAAATTGTAGCCAAATGTCCCTCAGACAAAGGGTTTCTACCTAGAACATATAAAAAATTTTTCAAAATCAGGACCCCACAATCAAAAAATGGGCAGCTGAGATGAATACATGCTTCTCAGATGAAGAAATACAAAGGGCAAATATATGAAAAAATGTTCAGCAGCATTAGTCATTTCAGAAATGCAAGTTAATACAGCAGTAAGTTTCTGTCTCACCCCAGAAAGAATGGCTATCATCAAGAAGTCAACTGGAGGGACTGTGGAGCAAAAGGAATCCTTTTCCATTGTTGGTGGGAGTGTAGACAGGTACAATCACTGTAGAAATCAATATGGAGAATTCTCAAAAACCTAGGATTACAGGTCTCATTGAACCCAGCTATTTCCCTAATGGGTATTTTTCAAAAGAACTGAAAACATAATAGCACAGTGACTTATACACACCCTAATTATAGCAGCACAATTTGTCACAGCTAAACCTTGGAAACAACCCAAATGCCCATCAACTGAGG
>NDGN011334171.1:0-12514 GCA_002564285.1 Tympanoctomys barrerae | reverse complement strand
TGCTGAGACAAAATACCCAACACCCAAAGCTAACGGGGGAAAATCTTGTTCAGCTCAGTCTGTAGAGGCTTCAGTCTGTCATCAGCTGGCTCCAAGGCAGGGTGGGATGACAAAGGGTTATAGCAGAAGAGAAACAGGCCACGGCAGGCAGAAGACAGCAAAAGCCAGCAAGCAACTAGTAAGAAGCCTCTTTCTTCCCCTTATAGTTCATGCAGGGAACCCATCCTAAGGCAGGTTTAGCACTCACACCCTTAACCCTAGCTGGAACTATGCCAAACCAATCTGTGGACCGATTTACTAAACACACATTTTTGATTCCAGTATTACACACTCCAGATCCAGCGACTTCTGAAAAGCCCTACCCTCCAGGACTGCATGAGACTTGGGGAGTTGGACATCTAGGTACCAAGCATAACCCTCTCCCTTTCCCTCCTCCCTCCTTTCCCATCCCCTTCTCTTTGTCCTTCTCCCTCTCTTTCTTCCTCCCTCCTTCCCTCCTTTCTTCTTTCTTTCTTTTTCCTTTTAAGTACTGGAGATTTTTAAGTACTGGACCCACAGTCTTAGCACTGAGTCCCATCCCAAGTTATTTGTTATTTAGAAACAGGGTCTTGCTAAGTTCTTAAGGTGCCCAAGCTGGACTTTAACTTGCAGTCTTTCTGTGTCAGTCTTCCACACTGCTAGCAATAGATGCATGCATGACCATGACTGGTTTATTTATTATTATTATTATTATTATTATTATTATTATTTTGTTTATTTCTTAGAAAGCTGCAAAGACAAGAAATCTAGCTTTCCATCAGCTCTGGTTAAGAGGCCCAATTAGGTGGAAATCTGCAGCATCCAAGCTGTGTCTGTATCTGATTTGGGCTGGGGCTCGAGTGAGGCTTTCTGAGCAACCATCTCTGCTAGTCCAGACTCCTGCATATCGCTGGCAGATGAGTCCTGCTGAGATGGATAGAATGGGAGCAAAGCAGGCTTTCAGTGACCACTGGACCCTGAACCCAGACTCTGTCTCTCTCTTTGTCTGTATTTATCTCTTTGATTGTCCCCAGTTATTCTCTGTTCATTTCTCACTCTCATCCTGAAAAGCCACCAACAATGCCACTGTGCCACTGTTGGTAGAGAAAGAAATTTTCTCTCATTCACATATCTCACCTGGGCACACTGATGCCTAACCCTGGACATTGGCTTACTGAACAGACCCATCTGTAGTGAAAGGTTTCATACACAGATAAGAAATAAATAAACAACAAGTGACCCCCATCCTTCAATTCAGGGATCCACTTCCCTATCCAATGTAGAAAAAAATCTGGGATACACTGAAGTCATCTGTGCTTGGAGCACAGTCCTCCTACCTTCTCCTCATCCAAATCGTACCATCTCTCTATTGGCTGGGCTCTTTCTTTGCCACAGAGCCACATCTTTTACCTCCAATTTCCCTAAATTTTAAAATCACAGCCCTCCCTGGTGTGGGCCCTAGAGCAGCGGTTCTGTGTGATAGTCTCTATGCTTCAAATTACAGAGGTGGGTAAGCACACACTATTGCTTAGATCCTTTCTGTGTCTGCCAAAATATCTTACCAAGGCACTAAGAGTACCCAAATCTATGTTGCCCAACAAAAACAAATGAAAATCAGCAGCATTTCTGAAAGTCTGGGGAAAGCAGATGTCTAACACAGAATACAAGCCAGCAGTCCCAGGTACTCTGACCTGTGAACACTGACCCTCCCAAGTGAGAACAGGAGATGAGAATTTCAGGGCAGGCTTTTCACTGAGCCTCACCCTCTGCCTGGCCAGAGGATCTACAGAAATGCAGTCATGCCCCACAGGGTCAGGGTACCGTGATGTATGGTACACTGATGCATGCACATAATGGTGGTCCCTTAAGATTATAATGGACCTAAAATTTCCCATCACAGAGTGACATGGTAGCCAACATAATGTAACTAAACACACTGCTCTCTTGTTCATGGGGATGCTGGTGTAAAAGAAGTCTACGAACTATTGGTTTAATAAAAGTATTGCAGGTAAAATTATATATGGTAGATAGATTACTGAAGTATAGTTGATAATGACAATGCATGCCTATGAACCTGGTTTATATATTTATTACACTCTACTTTTTGAATATTATTTTAAACTGTACTTCTGCATATATATTTTTTAAGGGATTTTGTGTAAACAGTATGCCATCTGACCCTGAGACCAGTCTCATATATCTTGTGGTAACTGTGCCTTTTGATTACACCAGGGGACTCCATAGAGGGACGGACCTACACCTTCTGGTTTTAAGGACATTGTGACACTCATAGGACAATGAAACCTCCTCATGGTGCAGGTCTCAGGGATGTCCCCTGCATGAGTTTCTGGTTCTTTTCTCCATCTCTGCCATGTAGACTGAGTTTCTGAAGCTTCTAAAAATAGCAAGGCCCCTGGCTGGCTGGGAAATAATAACAGTCATGTTTCTGCCTGCTTTGAGAATCCACTCGTCAACCTGGAAGATGCAGGGAGAGGCCCTGCTGCTGCACCTCTGTGCTCAGGCTCCTCTAGTTCAGACACACACATGTATCCAGCCCTACTCTAGCATCTGAAAAACACCCAGTGGCAGCGCTAGGGACTGAAATGATATTGCTGACTGACTGGCTCATTCCAAAAGGGAAGTGTGAGGGAGGCCTCATTCTTTGACTGTACAGTGTTTTTGGACTCAGCATAAAAGCACAGATTTTTCCTTATATGTTCTAAAGCTTAAGAGGATGAGGTAGCGTCAAAGGTGATTAAAATTCTTATAGCAAGGTGGGGTGGCTTATAATCCCAGCTACTCAGGAAGCTGAGGTAGGAAGACTGCAAGCTTGAAGTCAAACTGGAAAATTAATAAGATATTGTCTCAAAATTTTTAAAAGTTTAGAAAGGATTGGGAATGTAAATCACTTGCTTAGCACCCATGAGGCTGTAGTTTCAATTCCTGCACCAAAAAAAAAAAAATCTTTTGATGATTCTTATCTCTTCCCTTCTTCATCTTCCTCTTTCTCTTCTTCTTCTTCTCCCTCTCCTCTTCCTCCTTCTTTTCTTTGAGACAGGGTCTTGCCTATGTAGTTTAGGCTGGCCCTGAGCTCATAGCAATCCTCCTGCCTCAGCCTCCCATGTGCTGGGATTACAGATGTGCTCTACTGCACTCGGAGTCTTACAATGTATCTTGACAACTTTGTGAACCATTTAAAATATCAATGTTCAGCTAATTCACTGCTGTGCACCTCAATTACTGACCACAGTATCCTCTGGAACTCTATGACTGCATTTTCATAGAGCTCCTTGCTCCCTCTCACCAGGTGGGGAGCTGGCACAGCACAGAGAGCTGCCTGAAGTGTCATCTCACACTCCTCAACCAGAGGGTCAGTTAAGGTATCTGTGGCCCATGATCATGAAATGGGGAGGAACCTTCCCATTTCATGTGGCTGATATGGGCTGTGTTTTCCTCCAAACTGAGTTGCAAGTGCAGCAGACCAAGCAGGGTGAGCCAATTTCTACTCTCTCCACCTGGCCACTGTGATAGTTTCAGGGTTAATACGAGCTGAGCTAGGCTGATTAGAGACCTTTCAGGGGCTTTGTGACACTTCCTCTTCCTCTGAAGTCAGAAAGCCAAGAACCCCATCTCCTGGAGCTGCCCGTGCCACTTGGGGTGTCCTTCCCCAAGAAGGAAGCAAACACAGAGAAACAGAGGTAAGAGCTGGAGAAAAAGAGATGAGCTCTTATCATAAATTTCATGAAAGTTGATCAAATGCTACATCTATCCTTGTTTATCACCAAAGCCATTAATTCATGGTTTGCTTTAAGCAAGTTTGAGCTGAATTTCTGTCACTTACAAACAAAAAATTAGAGAAATACATTCATAATTTCTGAAAACCTACTAAGTGATTCTAGTAACAGAGGCACATATTTGCAGGAACAGGGAGAAAAATATTTTCTCCTAAATCATCAATTTTTGCAGTATAGAAACAGAATCTCATACACTTTGTTGAGGAAGGTCTTCTTTTATTGTAATTGTTTCACCCCTTTAGTCATACTAGTGGCTAGCCTTGTGGTAGCCAACAATGGAGTCGCTGAGACGCCAAAGGAATCTACATCCCTAAAGCCAAGAAGGGAAACAGCAGATATAACTAGGGGGAGATTTTAGGATCATTTGCTACACCAACTGAGGAAACTTACTGAGCATTTGTTGGTAACACATAAATAATCAAAAACCTGGAAGTATTGTGATGCTAAAAAGAAAGTAAAATTTGATGTCTGTAAAGAAAGACTTTTTTCTAAACATGGCCAGTGTACTCTCAGTGGATGTTCCCCATTTCTGTAGCTGGTGGTAAGATTAAAAATTAATAGACATCCATTAAACAGAGGAGAGAAGTGTAACTCAGGGGGTTCATGAATATTCCCAATATCAGACATAGTTAGAAACCCAAGCCCAAGCCCACTTTTTCTGAGCTTTATTCTAATGCACTTCCACATGCTATTTGTTTCATTAGAGGCTGAATGTCACATCTGATAACACCATAAAAAGGAATCATCCTATTTAATTAAAGATTCTTTGAAATGTTACTGAAAGCACTTCAGCTTAGCTGAAAAGAAAAGGTAGGGTATATATGTGTGTGTGTATCTTCAAAAACTTCAAGGTAAGAATCTCTTTATACATTTATTTTCAGAAATGGCATAAAAACTGTGACAACAGGCTTTTAAGACAATAAGTGGTAGTATGTAAGAAAAACATATACATGATGAGAAATTAGGCCATCATGTCATATTATGCGCCTTCTGCCATAGATAATTTCCAGACTGGTAGCTAAAAGACGAAGCTCCTGTGTTAACTCCTAGAAGGAAAAATAAAGTGAAAAGGAAGTAAATAATTTATGAGTGGTGTTTTAGTATATTCAGGCTTATACGATAAAATTCCATAAACTCACTTGTAAACAGCAGATGTGTATTTCCTGCAGTTGTAGACACTGGGAAGTTCAAGATCAAGATACTAACAGAGTTGATGTCTGGTGAGGGCCTGCTTCCTGTTTCAGTGCTGTGTCTTCTCATGGTGGAGAAATGGGAGTCCCTCTGCTTTACGGGCACTAATCACACTCACAAGGGCTGTGTGCTCATAGCCTCATCGCTGCCACCAAGTTCTACCTCCTAATACCATCACCTTGAGGTTTAGGATTTCATCAGATCAATTTTTGGGCAATACAGACATTCAATCCGTAGCAGGTAGGAAGTGAGTAAAACACTTGTTTTGCTATTTGGTTCTTGGCTTTCTAGTATTCCAGCTTCGGAAGAGGGCATCAGAGAAGTTCTGAGAAAAACCAATTGCAGCCCCAGTGCAAAGACTGAGGAATATACTTCAGGTCTTCCTACTCTCCATACTGACCTAGGAGAGGTCACTCATAAGCAGATCTTCACCCATTACAGGGAAGAAGTAAGGTGGTACATAGGAGGAAAATGTTTTGATGTGTAGCTGCATTTCTTCCTGGGAAGATAAAAACTGAGAAATGTGCTCATTGTAGATAGAAAACACAGGAGATACCTTGTGCTTTCTCTTCCTTATTTAAAGGTAAGAGTCCAAAAGGAAGCTGCTAGGTTGAAGACTTGGAATTCTCAAGCTTTAGCCCTTGGTTGCCTCCTGCCATATCCTTTCATGAGAGAAACACAGACTAACAGGCGAGCCAAGCTCAATACTGATTCACTGGCATGTTTGACTGTATTCCTAACATCAGTGAAGGCAGTCATTTATATATACTGCTGCAGGGCAACTCAGAGAAGTGCAGAGAGCAAGCCTATACAAAAACATTACAGGTCCCATACTCGGAAATCACACCAGTAGCTGGCAACATAGCTCCAGGTACAAATTTACATGCAATAATTCATATTCTACCAAATAAATCCCAGGCAAACAGAGTAATGCAAAAACATATTTCCTGCTGTCAAGAAAATTTCTGGCAAAATTAATCAACCATTCATCCATTCAGGCTCTTTGCATACCCTTTTGTCAAAGAGGGAATACTAAGAGATTTCTTTTCTCTTCCACACACTCATTTCAATGAATTGAAGAATCCATCAAGCTTGAGTTGATTTATTGAACTGTCTCTTAGCTCAGCAGTACAACTACAGCAAATGAACTGATAACTTCTCCCTAAAACCAGCAGTAATATTATTCAATAGTATCTGATTTATTTAACTCTTTATAATTCCAGATTTAACTTGTTCTTTAATTTCTAAAACAGTACAACTTTCTGGATAAAAGCTTGCATGTTTTCCTGTATTATTTATTGTTCTGATATCAGTGATTAAAGCATGCAGATTCTAGGACTTTTTCCTTTAAGGGACTATTAAAATAAGATAGTATTTTATAAAGGATTTATTTAGTGACCTACAGCTTTATCTAATACAAACTGTTCTGGTGGTTGATATGTAATGTTAACAATGGTAAGTTCCATCTAAAGCACTAATGACACATACATTACTTATTTTTGTATTTTCAAATCAATATACCAGGAAAGAGAATTCCAAAAGGGGTATTTAAGGCATGAATATTAGAAAGAACCAAGTAGACTGTTTAAACATGGATTTCACCACCAAACCTGGTCCACTAAGCCCCACAGAGCCTATTTATCACACATCAGCTTTGCATTTTTCTCTGTAAAGATGTATGACCTTTGCCTATTAGATTTCATTAACGGGGCACCATACAAGGCTCCTTCGCACATGGCAGGAGAGAAGGCTCAACATCCTCGCCTGAAGGATCTGTGGAAACAAGCTCATCTTCAATCTTTGTCCCTGGGAGGCACTTTTAACACCTGCCAACCACAGCACTATCATCAGAAATGCATTTAGAGATTTATCTTCAGGCTGGTAATTATAAGAGATAATTTGTTTGGAGTATGGATAAAGTTGGTCTAGCATAAACAAACTAGAGGCTCAAATTACATGATGAACATCATTAACTATTGATTTAACCACTGTGGTCTGCAAGCTCCCCGATACTCTCTGAAGAAGGAGGTTCCTAAGCTGCACCTTTGGCCCTAGTGTTTATGAGCTGAGAGATGCATTTCAGGGCATGTTCGGGGTCAGTTTGGTTTTGGTCATTCTCTTTTCTTTTCTATCCTTATCCCTTTTCTTTTTTGGAGGCTTCAACTCAAGGTAACCTTCTAGAATTCTGAACATTAAGTCTGGTAGTTGAAATGGAAGAAATTGGGTATGAAAGCAGCAGAGAAAGCAGGTCAGTGTTTTATGGAGCTAGGTAAAAAGAGAGAGCGGCAGTGACAGCCAGCATGTTACCGAGCTTCTTTAAGGGAGGCGATGAAAATATTCCAAAACTAGACAGTGGTGATGGTTGTATATCTCTCATGTATACTAAAAATTATTGAGTTGTATACTTCCAAAGGGTAAATTATATACTTTGTGACTTACACCTCAATAAAGCAGTCATTTAAAAGAGAATTACAGATTGTCTGATATTTTTATACTTTATAACTCAAGATAATTTATTTGGGAAGATCTTTAAAAGGATGAAGTCAAAGATACTGTATGACCACATTTTACCTTTCAAAGCTCCTTAAAAGTATTCAAAAGATGTTATTCTGTCTTGAGAACCTCACAATCACTCTACAAAGCAGGCAAAGCTGGTTTTTGACCCTCACATCATAAGAAAACTGACACAAGGAGAGCTATGCGTTTAAGGACCTCCACTCAATCGACGTTAACTTGTGGGTTCCTTCATGTGTTCTATTATTTTCATCCTGTTTTTCCACATAGGACATCAAGTCACAGAAAAGCAGCAGAGGACTAAGCAGTTAGAGGAAACAGCTCAGGGACAAACACATAGTAGATGTGGGAACAAATGTTAGAAGGCACAACACAACTCCAGGTTGAGGTCCTGGCTATACCCAGCACAGCTCTGTCTCTAAGTAGCTATGTGGCTTGTTGTGAAGAGTCACAGCCTCAAGCTCTCAGTTTCAATCAGTACTTGTGCACACACTAAGTATTCAATAAATGACACTGTTAATGCCCTTTAATGCCATCATTAATAATGAGAACAGAAGGAACAGAGGTGACAAGTTCCACTGAAACTTTCCCAAATATAGGTCTATAATTTCTTACAAAAATCCTGGGGTCAGGGACATATTTGTTAGGAGGATATGGAGATAGATGAAACAGTGCCCATAATTTAAATTATGGAGCAATCACAGTGGAGGGTGGGGCAACCCTAGCCTATTTGTGTGGACACAAAAATATTCATGTAATAAAATGCATGAAGGAAAACAGCCTTTAATATCTGGTCAGAATTTGCTGTCAAAGACTTTTGAAACTCTTTTATTTTGGAGAGTTATTTTGAATTCCAAAATAGCAAATAGGGACATGTGGACTGAAACTAATCCTTAATGAAATGTAAATATGAAATACCCAATTTTTAGTAAAAAGGAATAGGGATCACTTCTAATTATATGCTAATTATATATAACTTTAAATTTAGTCATTAAAATGTCATCTGGTTGATCTCCCTCAACATGAGTCAATTCAAAGGCGAGAGCTATAAACTCTAACATAAAATCTTATGAATTAATTTGAATAATTGGCAGCCAAAAATTTCATTGGCTTTCTTAATGAAAACATTGGTGATGCTAAAACACTTGCAAGAGGAATATTTTACTAGAGGATTTTAAATGTTTTCATAGTTAAACATTTTAATAATTAATTAAAAGTAAATTTTATATTTAATTACAAATCTTTCTTAGCTAGTGATCAAGACAGATAATAGAAAATTCCTCTAGTTGTGAAGCATTTGTTGACTGATTTGTGTAGGTGCACACTTTCACACACAAGCTAGGGATTAAACCCAGGGCCTTGCTCATGCTAGGCAAATGTCCTACCACTGAGCTACATCTGTATGCCATTTCAAGTTTGTACATGATTCTGAAAGTTAGAAGACTTATTTGTTAATTTAACATTAATCTCTAATTTACATCTCATTTATTTATATTGGATTCCTTGGCACTTATTTAAATTAGTGAGTTTTGACCTCCAAATCTCATTAATTTGAATTAATTTGAATAATTGGCAGCCAAAAATTTCATTGGCTTTCTCAATGAAAACATTGGTGATGCAAAAACACTTGCAAGAGGAATATTTTACTAGAGTATTTAAATTTTTTTCATAGTTAAACATTTTAATAACTTGAGCTATCACAACATTAAGATCTCCAGGCCAGGGCCTGTAGGTGTAGCTCAGTGGTCAGACACTTGCATAGCATGTGTGAGGCCCTTGATTCAGTCTCCAGAAAATATAGTCTCCGACCAAGAAAAAAGATTTTAAAGCTGATTTCTACTCAAAATTTAATGACTTATGTTACACTCACAGAAATTTATAATCTATGTATACAAATCAGAAAATTCCATGAACCATAACATAATATGATAGCTAATCATATACAAATATGACCTAGAGATGTATTGTTGATATAGGTAGTACTGTTTCCTTATCAGCTGGGTTCCCATATCAAGTATATTAACAGTATTCTCAAATCAAGACAATCCATATCCTTTCCAGTGATTTTTCGGCAACTGCAATATTGTAGTTGTCATTGCTCTTGTAGTTATCAAACTGCCTGAAGAGAAAGATATCTACCACACTGTAAAAATTAGAAACTATTTAAATATATCACAAAATCAAAATTCAAATGACAGACTAGGAAAACCACCTTCAGTAGATAAAATAAACAAACACCACTCCCTAACATATATAACCTTATAAAAAAAAGTTAATAGATAAAATAGGCAAACAACCAAAAGATAACCATTTAATTGAGAGAAGAAAAAATCAAATGATCATGAACATATGAAAAAAGTCAGTCTTACAAGTAATATAAAGAAAAAGAAACAATAATGAGATATGATCTGTACTATGAGATATCTATAATTTAAAGGGAGAGAAAATCTGCTGCTAAGGATAGAGGAATATAGCTTTCTCAAAGCTGTTAAAGAATAGGGCTTACAACAAATTTTTAGAAAAACTTAATAGTAATATTAAAAATAAACATAGTTTCTGAATCAATGATTCAATGGGTTTGAGAAACAATTTTATAAAACTACTATGTAATGATACATGTATGAAGATAGTAATAAAAGGTTGTTTATGGTGATAACAAATTGGAAATGGTCTGATTATCCTATGGGGAGAGTCCTCACTCTACATTCTCTATTCCAACACAGAGGAGCAATTATAGATATAATTAATCCAGCCAATTATAGCAAGGTTAGCATGTTCATTTTAAAATATGAGTTAAATAGAGATGTTTCCTGACACAGAAGAAAAAGATGTAGAATAATGTGTGTAGTGTGATTTTATTGTTAAGTCAGTATAATTACATATTCCATAAAGCTATGTGTAGCTTTCCATATATATGTATATTTCTATACTACTGTGTAGGCAGAATTAATGGCTTTAGTTGCCTTGGGGGAAGGTATTGAGAGTGTATGGGGGCAAGACAATTTACTAAATATCTCTTTACATATTTGTCTCATTTTTCTTAATACAATAAATGTATTATTTTTATAATTTAAATATATAAAAGGAAAATGAGAGAATAATAAAATGAACTGTGAGTCTGTCTTTATATTATAAAGAGTCTGCATAATATGGCCAAGTTTGTCTTAGTGCACTAATAAACACTAGTGGTTATGAGAGTTAACTGAGGCGCCTTCAGCAACTCATTTGTTAAACAGTCAGTTCCTTCTGAACAAAATGCAAGTCATTATCTACCCAAACAAGAAAACACTGCAGATGGGTCTCCCACGCCAAGTTCAGAGGCTGTGCTATTGTGGTTGTTTATTCATTTGGCAAATACCTTTGTAAGAAAATTAGGAAAACCAAGGTGAAAGCACTAAAGGGAATTAAAGCACTAGTCGAGGGACAGGGGACAATTCCTTCCAGAAGAGATGGGAGACAACAGAAGACTTCTGTTAGATGAGGATGCCTCACTGATGATGGACAGCCAGGAGCTTGGGGGGCTAGTAGAGGGCTTTACCTGCCCAAGGGGGCTATCTGCTTCTGCCTCCTTTCCATGCCCCTCCACAACTGCTTCACATCAGCCCTCGTGCACTCTCCATTTTAAATCAAAGCAGCACACTTATCTATCCCAGTCTAAGCCACGGGGGTAGGGTAAACTATGAACTTGCTGAGATCTTTATCTGTTTTACAAATTCATCCCTTAATAGTGCCCTAGATTTCCACAGGATTTGCAGCAGAATAGTAATTGTTCTTCTCCATTCCACTATTACCCCTGCTATGAATCCATCTGTATTAGATAACAATGGAACACAGTAAGTTGTGAGATACCCAATAAAGAAGGGGAGCTTAATTTGAATCAAATGTTAAGAGATTGCATACCAGGGTGGGCTGGTTCCAAGGCAACAACATCATGGTGGAAGGGTGTGGTGGAACAAAACTTAGTTCATGGCAGCTGGGAAGCAGAATAGGGGAATGGGGATAGAAAGTAAGATGTAAAGGACCAGGCATAGACTCACACACCCGCAGAAGTGTACTCAGCCAATCCTCTGGGCCAATCCCAAGGCTTATCAAGGTCCAAAATAAGCCCCTCCCCCACCTTATTTTGTACCTCACAACTTACTGTGTCCCGTTGTTATCTAATACAGATGGATTCATAGCAGGGGTAGTAGTGGGATAGGGAAGAACAATTACTATTCTGTTGCAAATCCTGTGGAAATCTAGGGCAATATTAAGGGACGAATTGTCACCTCTAAAACTGCCACATCCATCCCATCCTTTGCCAACTCCATACCCAAATACATCTCCTTAAATTATACTTACTCTCAAAATAAGGACAATGGCAAATTCATAATGCTGCCCAACTTAACACAACTATCTTCTATAAAACCAAAAATGCAACCATACCATCCCCTCAAATCTTCAACAGTTCCAGAATTTTTCAGAAGTCTAAATTCAAATATCTTCTAAGACAAGACAAACTATTAACTGTGGACCTATGTAAAGAGTTACACAATCCCAAGGTACAATTGCAGAGGGCAGATATTCTCATTCCAAAAGGGAGGAATCAGGGAATAGAAAAAACGCAGTCAAAGTAAGAGCAAAACTCAACAGGACAAGTATTAAGTCTGGAAGCTGCATATGCAGAACCCATGGAATATAGTCATAAAATATGAATTCTATAGGTCGTGGGCAGCCCCTCCCCACTTGCCTTGCTGACTGCAGGCTACACAATCTCTCTCCTGGGCTGACTCTACTCACAGCCTGCAGCTTTCCTCAGCAGCCATTCCACATTTCTGGCATCTTCAACTTCCTGGGGTCTCCTGTGTACCTTTAGCAAGGGTTCATTGGCTGGCAACCTAGAACTTTCTTCGTTTTTTCTTTCATGAATTTATTGATAAACAAATAGCAATTATACAGTTTCAAATCAAACCGCTAGGACAGTTTCAATAATTAACACACTGCATACATTCTTCTTA
>NDGN011334170.1:0-12281 GCA_002564285.1 Tympanoctomys barrerae | reverse complement strand
TTGAATTTTCATTGAATTGTAGATATTGTTGAATTTGTTGTTTAATTTCATCTGTGACTCATTAGTTGTTGAGGAGGGTATTGTTTAATTTCCATGTATGTGGTTTTTCTGGTTTGTTTTGTCATTTTTTTGTAGTTTCATTGCACTGTGGTCAGATAGTATGCATGGGATAATTTTTGTTTTTTTGCAGATATTTAAGCATGACCTGTGGACTAGTATGTGGTCTATTTTAGAAAATGACTCATGTGCAGCTGAGAAAAATGTGTCTTCAGCTGCGTTTGGTTAGAACACACTGTATAAGTACACTAAGTCCATTTGTTCCAAGCTGTGGTTCAGGTCTGCTACTTCTTTGCCAATGTTTTGTCTGCTTGGCCTATCTTTTTGGGATAAGTGGGTGTTAATGTCTCCTGTTAAGGTTGTGGTATTGGTTATTAGATTTTACATGTTCATTAAGATTTGTCTTATATATTTGGGTGCTCCTGTGTTTGGTGTACACATATTTATAAGTGTTTTCTCTTCCTCTTGTGTTTTTTCTCTAACCAGTATATAGTGGCCCTCTTCATTTCCTTTGATCCTTCTTGGTTTGAAGTTGAGACTGTCTGAGAACAGGATTGCTACCCCTCCTTTTTTCTGAGGTGCTCGGGCATGTAGTATTGTTTTCTATCCTTTGACTTTCAGAGTAGGAATTTCTTTCTGAGTTAAGTGTGTTTCTTTTATACAGCATATTGTTGGATTATGTTTCCTAATCTACTGTGCCAGTCTATTTCTTTTAATCGGTGAATTGAGTCCATTTACATTGGTGGTTATAATTGAGATGTGTTGACTCATGTGTGACATATTATTTACCTGCTATTATTTGCTCCTGTTTCTCCTGTGTTTAAGTGTTTGACCTATTTAGTGGGTTCTTTCTGTTCTTGTTCTTGGAGTTCTGACCATTTTGGTCCCTCTCTAGAAAATATTTTAATAGTCTGTGTAAGTTTGTCATCATGAAATTATTTAATTTTTCTTTGTCATGGAAGTGTTTCTTTTCTCCATGAAACTTGAAAGAGAGTTTTGCAGGGTATAATAGTCTGGGCTGGAATTTTTTTTCATAGAGGACTTGAAGTACTCTGCTCTATGCTCTTCTTGCCTGCATGGTTTGTGAAGAGAAGTCTACTGTTATTCTGATGGATTTTCCTTTAAATGTGATCTGCTTCTTTTCCCTAGCAGCTTTCAGTATACTGTTCTTGTGCTGGATTTCTGGGATCTTGAGTATTATTTGTCTCAGTTTGTTTTTAATTGGGTTGATGTTATTTGCAGTTCTATATGCTTCGGTTACTGAATGTCAGATTGTTTCCTCATATTTGGGAAGTTTTCTGCTATGCTGCGCATATTCTTTATATATCATTTGTATTGACTCCTTCTTTCTCACTGATGCCTATTAGTCTCAGGTTGTTCATCTTTGCATCATCTTACAGGTGATGAATTATTTTTTCCTGTATCCTAGTTGTTTTTAAGAGATCTTTTTTTACCTTTTCACTAGCTGTGACAGCGTTTTGAAGATCTGAAACCTTATCTTCACTTCACATATGGTTTTGCAAGCTTGTGATAGAGATTTTAAGTTCCTCTCTGTGTCTTTGACGCTGTTTCATGCGATCTGTTTTTTTTCCTATATTGCTCATTCAAGAAATCCATCGTTTTTCTAATCTTATCAATTTAAAAAAAAATCAGTTTCTTCTTGAGAAGCAATTATTAATTCTTTTACTTTAGAGATTATTTCTGATCTGGTTTTCTCTATATGTTTCTGCATTTGTTTCTTCATTTCAGGTGCTATTAATTCAGATAATTCTTTATTTCAGAGGTTATTTCTGGTCTGAGTTCCTCTATACCTTTCTGCATTTGTTTCTTTACTTCAGACGCTATTGATTCAGACATTTCAGCTGTGTGATTCCCAATTTCTTCTGTGCTAGTGTCCTCTGCACTTGTTCTGGGTAGGCTTGGGACCTGATATTGCATTTTGTTCCTTCTCTTTGTCATTTTGCATAGTACTGTCCTCTGACCTTTGTTGTAGAAATTTGGTGCAGTTATAACCTTAGCACCTACTGAAATTTGGGTGCAGATCTCCAAAGTTTGAATTCTTGCAGTTGTGTCTAGCTTGGTTCTGGCTGCTATGCTCAGCTCCTTCTTGCTGTAGCCCTTGGAAGTGAACCTGTTGTAGCCCTTTGGCAAGATGTTCTGCCCCTGGATTAGCTTGGTGGTTCTAGCCCCTAGACTCTGCAGGGACTTCATCTGCAGTTTCACCCCAGGCTTTTATGCTAAGCCTGGGCTGTGTCTGGAGGGGCCCAAGGGCTTAGGGGAGCACGGAAGGTCTCCCACAGTCTTGCAGGGCCTGGGCTTGGGCTCCATCTGTAGGTGTCCCGAGAGTGTGTTGGAAGTTCTCACTCACATTGAGGGCCTGGACTGGGTCCGCAGAGGTCCAGGGGGCTCAGGGGAGTGCGGAAGCTCTCCCACACTCTTGCAGTGTCTGGACTTGGGCCTCATCCGTAGGGGTCCTGAGAGCGCAGCAGAAGTTCTCACTCACACTGAGGGCCTGGGCTGGGTCTGGAGAGGTTCAGCAGGTGCAGAGGAGTGCAGAAGCTCTCCCACATATTCGCTGGGTCTGGGTCTGGGCTTGGGCTGGGTCTGGAGGGGTCCCGAGAGCGCGGTGGTATTTCTCACTCACGTGAAGGGCTTGGACTGGCTCTGGAGGGGTGGAGGGGTCCTGAGAGTGCAGCAGAAGTTCTCACTTACGTAGAGTGCCTGGGCTGGGTCAGGAGATCCCATGATCTCCGGGATCATGAAGAGCATGAAGGCTCTCACACACTCGCTGGACCTGGGCTTGGGCTGGGTCTGGCCCCTTGGATAATTTCTGAGTGGAATTATTTTTAAGATAGAGGACATACTAGTCCAATCTCATTCTGGCTCAATTTAACTATCAGGTAAGTATTTGGAATTTTTTTCTATTGGGTAACAATATTGTCTAATGATCAGGGGACTTTTGTACATGAGTTGCTTTGTGTTAATTATGAAAAATTTAAATACAGTATTATGTTCTTCCATCTCCATTTTGAGTGTTCTGCCCCACCTTCATTGACTTTCAAGATATCTTCAGTTTATGCCTACTATGATTGGTTTTTTAAAATTTTATAGTGAAAAAGAATTTAATTTTTGCTAATACCCAATCATTGTGAACACAAGGAACAAAATTCTCAATCTATCATGAAGTTAAAAAATATCTTCTTAGTTCACAAAGAGCTTTATTAAAATCAGAGATGAATGAATAATGGTTTTTGAGAAAATTCTTTAAATATCTGCTCTTTTAAAATGTAATAGAGTGGCATAAGTGGATTATTTCATATCTTTTTTAACTGACATGAAGCCTTTGCTATATTTAATTTATTGATATTTTACTTAGTATTTTTCATTAGTATTCATAGGGAAATTGGTGGCAACCTACCTCATCCTTTATTTCTTTTTTTTTTCTTTTGTGTGGTACCAGGGATCAAACTCTGGACCTTGCACTTGCCAGGCAATTAGTTATTCCACTGAGCTTTCTCCTGGCTCATGAATTTTTGATGGGTAGGTTCTTTTCATTTTATTTATTTTTTTATGTATTTGTTACAGGGTCTACAGGATCTTCAGGGTCTCACAATGTAGATCCGACTCATAATGATTCTCCTGTTTTTAGCCTCCTAGGTGCTGGGATTACAGGTGCGTGCCACCACGCCCAGCCTCAATTGCTGTCTCAGCATGCCCTGGGGTGGGGCCAGAACAGCACGCTGGGGATTGAACCCCAGGCGCTGCACTCTGATTTAGCAGGCACTTTAGTCTGCTGAGCTATCTGGCTGGCCCAGGTTATTTGTATTTTAAAAGTGAGGAGGTTGTGACCTTGCTAGCTTTTTGGGGTTCTGCTAGCCTCATAAAATAAATCCAGAAGTTTACTGTTTTCCTTCTATGCTTTGTAACTTTGAAAACTGGGAAGTACCCATTTCTTTAAAGCTGAAAGTAACTCTGTAGTAAAATCATTTGAGCTTGCTATTTTGTTTACGATAGGCCCTTGACAACAATAGAAAGTTTTTGAAAAAGCTTATATAAAAGCTTCTGACTTCAATCTTTTCAGTAACTATTACTATAAAGTAAAGCTTTCTCTTAGTTAAGGCATTTTGCTACATGCAACAACATGGGCAAAACCCAAAATATTATGCTGAATGAGAGAAGGCAGACAGAGTATAATGCTCGGTGTAGTTCAATTTGTGAGATTCTCAAAATATGCTCACTAATTTGTATTGACAGTGTATTTTAGGTTAGTGAGATTGTAGTGGTTGGGTGGACAAGGATATGATGGAGGAGCTACAAAGGAGTATGTGTGAATGTTTGATATGTATATATATATATATTCATGATTGTTGGTGCTTTTGTTTGTTAAAATATATCAACTTATGTGTTTTAAATATGTGCAGTTTAGTATACTTCAGTTATACCTGAGTAAAATAGAACAATTCATCCTTTCAACACTGATTTAAAATGCCATCTTTATCTGCTAATAAATTTCCCACATCTGTATGTTTCTAAATTCTTTTCAACTCTTTCAACAAATTTTGACTTTATATTCTTTGACTTTATATTTTTATATCAATATAAAAAATTAAACAGTTTTTCTTTTCAATAGCAGTATTGGGGGACCTGGGAAACTACCTGGAAAAAGTATTGATATATTCAGACAAAAGGATAAACTCCAAATGCAATAGTCCCTCTTAACACTGTTTTGAAGATTAGGTTTTAACATATTAATTTTGGAGAGATGCACTGTACAGCTGCAATTGTATTAATATACATGCCAACAATGAATAATTTACTCTCCCTTTTATGAACTTAACTGTACAAGTTGTATTTTCCAATGTTCTGGTCAATTTTGCTATAATAATTTGCCTTGTAGAAGATCTTTATATTGGTGTATATTTTTATTTTTATAGATTTTGATGTCAGTGGTGGGTTTTGTATTCATGACCAGGATTGTTCTGTCTATTCTTTTTTATATTGTGTAGATATTTCAAGTACGTTTTTGCAAGTAATTCACATTCACAACATACACAACTATAATACTTTAGATAATATTTTAAATGCTTTGATGGTTTTACCTGTGCAACTACCTGGATTTGGTGATTTTTGTTTGGAGATTTCCAATAATATTTCTTGAATATTAATTGGTCTAAATAGATTTCCTAGCTTTCTGAAGTCAATTTTGATGATGTGATGTTTTTCTAAACGTTTATGCATTTTCACGATCTGATGTTGACCACCTGCCAACTCCAAGTTGGCTTTGTGTATTGTTTCCCCTCAGCATGGAGCAGCAGAGGCTCCAGCCAGCTTACCAACCTGCTCATTGTTGAGGCCAACACCTGGATCAATAAGGAAAGCCCAGAGGGTTAGTAGATCCAAGGAGTAATTGCAGACTTGGCCAGAAGCTCCAGCCCCCCAAAAGTCCACATATTATAAAATATAAAACTAGCACGAGGTTTTACTCCACAAGTGACTCCTTCACAGCTGGCTGGATTTGGAGAAGAGATTCAGTGCAGTACCTGCCATATTGTTAGACAGTGTTTAATTGGATGTCATTTTGGAAAAGATTTAGTTGTCTAAGATTGAGTTGCAGACAACTAAAACAACTCAGGGTTTCTTTTGTTACTCTTCCACAGTGACTGAACAGAGACAGACATGGAAGGTAGTGGTAGAAAGGGCGAAAGCTGGACCAAGATTCCTTGAAGAGTTTAAGCTTAGGCTGGGAAGGACATGGGCCCTACCTCTATAATGAGAAATGAGGCTCAGGAAGTGTGGCTTTCAGAGGTGGCTGGATCTGAGCTTTCTGGCATAGAGCTCAGCAGTCTGCTTGAACCTGTACTCACTGCCTACATGCCTCACAGACCAGCAGTCTGCTTGCTTTTCCCATTTTCCAACATGAGCAAGGACACATCTTAGCTTGGATAGTTGCCACAGTCTGGAGTGCATATACAGGCCTCTGGAATACGAGACAACTCAAAATACCAAAGGCCATAAAGCTAGACAGAAAAATACCCCATGACTTCCTCAATTCCAGTGTTGCAAATCCTGGAAAGAAACCGTCTAAAAATACAGATTTTTTTTTTACCTATTTTCTTTTTTCCTTCATTTTTTTTGACAGTTTTGTGGTTTTTAACTCCTTTGTTTCTTTTCTCTTAACTTTCTTTTCATTTTTCCTTCATTTCAGTAATTTTTTCTTATTATCTTATTATTTTGTTGCTTTTATGTAATACTGTTAACATCTTTTTATTCCTTAATGGGATACTTTATCTTAAATTTCTCATTTCTTTGTCATCTTCCCTTGAATACTTTTTCAAGTTAATGTGTTTTTCATTTTCCAGTTCTTGACCCACTCTGTCTTAACCAGTATAACCGTTAAGCTGTGTGAACTATAATAAACCATGATAAGGTCAGTACAACATATCAGTACCTACCACACACAGTAAAATCAATCCTAAGAGGGAAGTGCAAGCTGTGAATGCCCACATCAGAAAAACAGCTAATTTAAATGAATAGTTACAGATGGGTCTCAAGTTCCTATGGAAACCACAATCCAAATAGAAAGCTACTATGAGAAAGGAAATTACAATGATCAGAGCAGACATTAATAAAATTGAGACTAAAAAAGTACAAAGAATAGGTGAATCAAAGAGTAGGTCCTTTGAAAGAATGAACAAGATAGGCAAACCCTTAGCCAATTTTATCAAAAAGGAAAAATGCAAATCAGTGCAATAAGAAATAAAGCTAAAATCATAGCAGACACTACCAAAATCTAGATTATTAACAACTGCTTCATAAACCTGTATACCAATAAATTGGAGAATTCAAAATAAATAATTAAGATTCTGAGATGCATATGAATTAATAAACCTGAACCAAGAAGTTATAGAAATGCTGAATAATCTAACACATAATTTGATAGTAATAAACACCTACCAACTAAGAAAAGTCAAGGATGCATGAATTCACTGCTGAATTCTACAGGAACTTTGAGAAGATCTAATGCTAATACTGCTAAACTTTCATGGAACTGAAAGGAAAGCAGTACTCCCAAAATCATCCCTGGAAGCCAGCTTTACTCTGATCCCCATGTCAGATGAGGATAGAACAAAACAAAAAACAAACCTACAAACCGATCCCTTTAATGAATATAGATGCAGAAAATCCTCAGCAAGATACTGGCAAACAGATGTAATGAATCATCAAAGAGATATTACAGAATGACCAAGTAGGCTTTACTCTGGGTATGTAAGAATGTTTTAACATATACAAATCAATATGTTATAAATCACATAAACAAAATAAAAAACAAAAATCACATGGTCATCTGAATAGACATGGAAAAAAGCCTGTGAAAACATCTAATACCCATTCATCATAAACCGCATAAACATAGAAGGATCTCATTCTAACCCAATAAAATTCATTTCTGACAAACCTGCCAATGTCATATTAAATGAGGGAAAAATGGAAAACTTGTACTTTAATGTCAGGCAAAACAAGGATTTCACTAATACCACTTCTGTTCAATATAGCGCTTAAAACAGCAAGAGCAATCAGGCAACAGAAATAAATACAAGGACTGCATATTGGAACAGAACAAGTCAAATTATTATTTGTAAACAACATGAACTTCTACACAGAAACCCAGAAATTCCACCAAATGACTCCTAGAATTAATCAAAGCCAGCAATGTAGCAGGATACAAAAGCACACAAAATCAATAGCATTCCTATACAATTATGAATTCATCGAAAAATTAGGAAAACTATCATTTACAATAACATGAGGAAAAATTAGATAGAAATTAACCTAATCAAGGAGTTAAAAGAACTCTACAATGAAAACTATAGTACTCTGAAAAAGGAGATTGATGAGGACATCAGAAAATGGAAAGTTATCCCATGTTTTTGGATAGGTAGGACCAGTATAGTCACACTTCTAAAACTGATAATATAGATTTAACACAATCTCAATCAAAATACCAACCATATTTCTCACAGAACTGGAGAAAATAATCCTAAGATTCTGTGGGACAAGAGGACACCCAGAGTAGCAGAAACAATCCAGGGCAAAAAAAGCAAAGCAGGAGGACTCACAATTCAAGACTTCAAGTTATATTACAAAGCTGCATTGACAAAAACTACCTGGTACTAGTGCAAATATAGACTTACAGGTAAATGAAAAAGAAAAGTGGATACAGTAACTGCCCCAGGTACATTCAGTGATCTGATATTTGACAAAAGGTCCAAAAACATACTCTGCAGGAAAGATAGTCTCTCTAACCAATGATAATGAGGAAACCAGCTACCCACATGCAGAAGATCCATCTATCTCCATATGTACTATACTGAAGTAAAAATGGATTGATGAGCTATATCTTAAGTATTGAATCTACTGGAAGTTTAGATAATAAAACTCTTGAAGACATGAGCACAGATAAGGACTCTCCGAACAGGATTCCATTGACACAGAACAAATACCAAATAAGTGGGATCATACCAAATTACAAGCTTCTGCACAGCCAAGGAAACAACCAAAAGAATGAAGAGACAACCTTCAGAAAGGGAAAAAAAATTGGTGCCTATTCCTCAGAAAGATGACTAATATCTAAAGTGTATCAAGAACTCAAATAAATTAGACCACCCAAAATGAAAGATCAATCCAAAAATGGGAAACTGAAATGAATAGACACTTCTCCGAAGAAGAAATACCAGTGCCCAACACAAAAATAAAAAACATTCTGTGGCAATTAGGGAAGTGCAAATTAAATACTGAGACTACATCTCAAGATTAATGATAAGATCATAAAACAAAATGAGAAAATAATATTAGAGGAACTTTGCAAAGAGAAGGGAGAGGAAAACTTTCTTTTATTTCTTGGTATTGGTGGGATTCTCTTAGGCCCAGTGTGTTCTCTCTGGCAGCCACCTCACCTAACCCTTCATGCCATTTCCTTGGTATTCATATCTAAAATTATGGCTAGGTCTTCACAACAAACCTATCATAAGTAAGTGGAAAATTGAGACTGGGAGTTCCTCTGAAATAGATGTAGTAGGATAATTAATTGGCATAACTTTGTTCTTTCCACCATTCCCAGAAGCGGTTATGTTTTGATTTTGGGTTTCCTAGCTCAAGGGCATTGTAAATAGTCTCTATAGGGTAGGTCTAGAAGACAGGGTAGATGAAAACAGTTTTTTTGTTCCTTCAATAAAATCACTGCCTGGATTTTGGTTTGGGAGAGTAGAGATATTGGGGGAGGAGTGAGTGACACAACATGAAGGTGTTGGGGAGAGCTGAAGAAACTGAGAGGAGTGGGATTAGTTTTCAGGGATGAGGAGCCAATCTAAGTGGCTGCTTTATGAGTGGTTGGAATCTCTCCCCCTTGCCTTTGTTATGAAGTCTTTAAATGGGGAGGTCAAATGGAGCATATTGATACTATAGACCATGAGCAGTTACAAATGTCATGGAAGCTGACTTAAAAGGTTCCCAGCATAGAAGGACAGTGTGGCCTGCATTCAACTAGACTGGTGAGCTTAGGCAGTGAACATCTTGTGTGTGAACAGGAGAGCCTGAACATCAGAAGGAGAGATTCACTCTGTTTTCAGGGCATCACTCTGCTTTCACCTCCATTTTGGAGTGTGTTGTCAGGGGAGAAGTAGTCTCTCATATGTGAGTTGGACTGTTTTGATACTTGTGGCTGGTAGGGGCAGAGCCAGATTGTCTTCTGAGTAGAACATATCCACTTAATGTGACCTCTCCTTGCCCTCAAACACTGTAAAACAAATCCATATATCTTTTTGTCTCTCAGAATGTATTGTTATCATCCAGGTGTTCTTTGATCTCTCTCAACTTAGTCTAAATTTTAAAAAACGTGGATGGTGAATTTAGAAGAGCTCTTTTATCCCCTGACTTCCTTTGTTAGCAGCTGTAACACTCTAGGAAACTTCAAAAGGTTACATGAGAATAAAGGAGGAAGTTGATAGTGCTATTCTGTGGTGCAGTAGATCAGGAAGAAGAGTGAAACCTCAGTGGGAGCAACACAGAGGTGCAATTGAGAGGGAATCAACAGTTCTGGAGCTAGTGGAAGAAAGAGCAGATGGTGCTTGGGCTAGAAAATGGAGTGTGGCCTGAAGTATATGCTGGCGGGAGGTTTTTGTCCTAATTTCATAGATCTACCTCACATTTTCACCCCTCAAACCCAGTCTATCTTTATTTCCCCTTTAGTGAATAATGTGCTGGAGCCCTGTGCTAGTCATCTTTCTGTCTCTGACAGTATACTTGAAAACATTAATTTAAAAGGAGGAAGGGTATATTTTAACTCATTATTTTAGAGACTTCAATCCGTGATTGCATGGCCCTTTGAGGGCACTTTTTCAGTGACTCAGCTTCCTTACACTAGGCCTATATTCCTATAATGCCACAGGTTAGCAACTAAGATTTTAAAACAGGGGCCTTTAGGGGACATTTGAGATCCAAATGATAGTATCCTTGCTCCAGATGGTAGTAGTAGCTGGCACTAGTGGCTTATGTTTAGGGCAAGGATCCCAAATCTTGTTCACCAGCAAGGGCAATTTATAAGAGGAAATAAGGAAGATATTACTGAGAAGCTGTGTTACAAGTATAAAGGGTTAGAATTCTTAATAAATTTTCTCATAGAAACATTTTTGGACCTTGACCAATAGCAATATTTAGCACAGGTTCAGATTAGTTCTATTAAATTATTAGCAAAGCTCTTTGGTGGGTTGAACAGGCTTGTATAACGTTTCCTGAGGTTCTAACCATTGTGTGTAACAGTTTCTAAGGTAAAATGCTTTAAAAGTCTTCAACAGATTGATGAAAGAAGCTTTGAATGCAATCTCTGCGTAAATTGCATTGGTCTGGTTGGGTTAGGAAGGCCCACCTTGTTCTTTAGCTTAAGTGTCTGTCCCTGTACAAAGAAGGCAAAGTTTTTTATAGTGACAAACAAGCCTCATATGCTGAGCTTAAATAAAGATAAAGATTGGCTCCTTGAAGGAGAGCCTGTCTGATTTAAGACAGACCATATTTAATGAAATGTGGCACTAAACGGGCCTGCTTTAAATGAGGCAGTTTGTATAAAGTTCTCTTATTATCGGACCATCTGTGTTTACTTTTGTGTGAAAGCAAAAGTTTGTCTTATTTCAGATCAAAAATGGCATCGCGTAGTGTGATAAGGGGTGTGAAAAGTAAAGAATAAATCAAAATGGGAGTTTTATTTTTTATTAGTTGCCATTTTCCATGGAGGATAAATGAAACATACAGAGTTAAAAGAAATGTAAAAGGAGGTGGTTGACAGTTTAGTCATGTTTTATGTAACACTTGTTTTTCTTTTACACGAACACATTATGCATCCATCAGGATAAATTAATATGTCTTGGGCCTTTAAAAACTGTAAAAAAATAATTTTAATGGTTCCAATAACAGCTCCAGATGAATGCTGGAAAACAGATATTCCAAACTGTCAAATAGCATATGTATTACTTGGCTCTGTTATAACTGCAAGTAAATGCTGCTTTTGTATGAAGTTTCCTTGACTGCCAATAGAAGAACTGTAACACATTTATTGGGAACAAAATTGGAATGGGAATGAGACATGTTACAACAGAATGGCAGCTGATTCTTTCTTGCCAGTTGGACTGAATTAAAATAATAAATCATCAGGATAATGAAAGTTTTTGGTTAAAAGGAGGAATAATTTAATTAACAAGATTTACAAAAATGACCGGTTCATACATGTATTGCTTATGATACAAAAATCCTATTTAAAATTTGGGTTTTTGTCATGTGGAGGAATAGAATAAGGCCCCGATGTAAATGTGTAGTGAAGTTGATAAGAGATCAGAGACACTTCTGAGGTGAATTTTGCTTTGGAATGAAGCAGCTGAAGATCACGTACACCAAAGACCAGTTCCAGCTGCTGCTTACTGCAGGTAAGGGGCTGCAGGATGCTGCCTGTGCTTGAAAGAGATGATTCATGCCCTTATTTATTGCAGTTAATTGCTCATGTTTGTGAAGAGCACAGTATGTTGCGCAACAGCACTGAGTAATCCATGATGACCTTTTGAGCTATCAAAGCTTTATCAATTAGAAGCTCCTGATTGTAAATTCAGAGGGCACCCAGTGAGTGCCATCAAAAAGAAAGTTTATCCTTGGATTCTCCTGCAATCTGATTTTTTTTTTTTTTT
>NDGN011334161.1:0-10196 GCA_002564285.1 Tympanoctomys barrerae | reverse complement strand
GCAGAGTGCTTACTCTGATCTCCGATGTAAAATGGTACTGGGCTCCAGTTCCTATTACTTTCTACCACTTTATCTTACCCTACTTTTCTCAACAATTAGCACCACTTAATACTTCAATTAGGTGTTCGCGTGTGTCCAATTTCTCCAAGTAGAATGTAAGCTTCAACAGGGCATATACCAGATCACTGCTGAATCCCCAGGGCCTAAAGAAATTCCTGCCTTATACGTGGTATTTGAAAATTATTTGTTGAGTGAATAAATAAATGAACAATAAAAGCACTCTGAGGGTCTGGGGAGATAGCGCAGTGGTGTAAGCACCTGCTTGGTAAATGCAAGGTCCTGAGTTCAATCCCCAGTACCAAAAAAAAAGACTCTGAATGGAATTTATCAAAAGCTACTTTAAAACAAATTAGTAGTAAATGGAAAGTGAGATTGTCAACATATCTTATTCTATGTATGTATATATAAAACATAAATAATAACAGCAATTTATACATATTATAAATATGAAATTTATGTGTACAGATTGATAAGCTATATTTGACTCATTTGAGAGCAAGGTTTTAGTTCTTTTCAACTAGAAGTCATAGTTGCAAACAAAAGGCCAAAGTATAGGGCCAGGGAGATGGCTCAGTAGAATAAGCGCTTCCTTGGCAAGCACAAGGACCTGAGTTCAATCCCCGGTTCCGCTAAAACAAACAAACAAAAGGCCAAAGTATAGCACTTTTTCAACCATTACTGAAATTTTTTTTCAAATATTTAATGAATAATTAAATTGTGCAGGCACATAGTTACAACTCTTTCTGAGAGGGTAAACCAAGCAAGGAACAGTTTTACCAAATAGGCCCTTTTCTATTGGTCACTCACATCCTTTCCACAGTATCTTAATTTTCTAGTACAAACTCCCTTTTCAAGATGTTTGCTTTTATTCTCATCTTAGTAGGTGTCTGCAGCGCGTACTGCCCACATTCATCGCCAGGAGTTGGCACATGCACAGAGCACACCTTCACGCTTTCTATGCCCCTTCTCCTGCCCTCTTCCCCAATGCCCCTCCATCTCTTGGTCCCCTTCCCATTTGCAAAAGATGCATCTCCTTATTTCCTATTCTCTGTCTTTTATTTTGCTCTTTATTTTATTTATGCTTTGGATGTCTCATAGAAGACAAACCGCGTGATATTTAAGCTTATGTATCTGACTTATTTCACTTAACATTATGGTCTCAAGGTGCATCCATTTTCCTACAAATGCCTTAAATGTATCCCTCCTTATAGCAGAGTAGTACTCCATTTTTTATAAATACACCGTTTCCTTTATCTATTTATGTGTTGATGGACATAGAGGCTGCTTCCCAGATTTAGCTATTATGAGCTGTGCTGCTATGAACATGGGTGTGCATGGGTGATTGTAATAGGACACCTTGCCAGTGGCCATACCTCCCTGAACATGCCTAGCTCATGTGGAATAGGCCATCTTTAACTCTTTCTAGAAGATTCATAGAAGGGATAATTTGTGGGTCAAGTGGAATTTCTAGTTTTAGTTTTTTGAGGAATCTCCATACTAAATGCCATAATGGTTGTACTAATTTACATTCCCTCCAACAATTAAGAAGGGCTCCTTCATCCCTGCAATCTCACAAGTGTTTGTTATTTAATGTCTTAATAGTAGCCACTTTTTCTAAAATAAGACAGAATTTTACTGTTGTTTTAGTTTGCATTTCTCCAATGGCCAGCAATGTTGAACATTTCTTTTATGTACTTATTGTCTGGTTGTACTCCTTCTGAAAATTGTCTATTCATTTTAATTGCTCATTTTTTTTATTGGGTCTTTTTGAGAGGAGGCAAGTGAGCTATTGATGTATCCTAGATACTAGTTCTTTGCTTAGGAATAGCTGGCAAAATGCTTAAAATTGTCAATTAGTTTCCATTTACTTAAACGTAGGACTTCATGTCCTGAGTTGAAAGGAGTGTCGGAGATCACTGGATCTCTGGTCCCCAGACAATTTTGTATTAGGAAAACATGGGGATTCAGTTTAGAAATACAAAGATTTCTCAGCTCAAGACTTGATACAACAGAATCTGAGAAAGCCTGCAAGTCTGAATTTTTTAAAAGTCCTCTAAATTTTATACAGCCCGTCAGCCTCACCAGTATTTTAGCACTACTGGCCTTGTTTCTTGCTCTTACTTGTTCCACATAGTCAGCACTGGCATGTGTAAATCTTAAATAGAAAATAGAAAAAAAAAACACAAATCCAATACCATCTCCAATTGTGTTTCTCAGTCTGAAGAACAGTTACCTGGAAAACTTTGATTTTGATGGCTAACACTTAGGTTTAGTCAGAATCCAGGACCAATGTATGGGCCTTACAGCATTGGTATTTTCAAAGCTTTATGGTGCCTCTCGAAGAACCAAGATCAAGGAACCATGATCTGTGAGAAAATAATTGTGAGAAACAGAAAAACTACTTATCTACTTTTAAACACATCTTGGTTTCTGAGTGTTAAGAGTATACTGGCACAAGGAAATTTGGAAACACCTCAGTGAGGTTTTAATAGCTGAGAATACTGTGTACTAGAAAGAAATCTGTCCAAGCTCAAATGATTAGAGCTTGACTTAGAGCCTGAATGCAGGTCTTTTATTTCTAGTGCTAATGTTACTTTTACAACACTATAATCTTATAATCTATTACATTTTATTTCTTTGTCTACCACCAATGACCTGATAGAATCTTACCTTATTTCCTGGTCATACTGGGGCTTCTACAGTGCATCACAGATAGTAACTAGTCTCAGTAACTAGTTTCAGGTTCAAATGAATTGTGGTCTAGCTAAGCAGTTGCCGAGGACACTAATCTCTAACATTATTCCCAAACTCCTGTGGTCAAAAGTTTCATGTCGGAAAATGGTTAATGGTGCAGCTTATTAGGTCCCTTCACTGGAGACTCCTTTAGTAAACTCCGGCCAAGGTTTTTAATAAGAAAGTATAACAAAGGTTACAATTTATTCCCTATGTTTGAACAACACTGTACTGAACTAAGTGATATTTCATCCCAATTTACCCTGACATCTACATCTCACCTATTAGGTTAGAAGTTAGAAAAGTTTTTGTTCTTTGTTTTTTATTTTTATAATAGGTCAGTTAGAAACAGTTTAGGGTTTTCAGACTATGTGGTTTATCATTGTCATGTCCAAGTAGCCTTGAACCATACAGATGAAAAGGAGTGGTCATACCCTAATTAAATCATAAAAACAAGGGGCTGGGGAGATGGCTCAGTGGAATAAGCGATTCCCTGGCAAGCGCAGGGACCTGAGTTCTATCCCCGGTTCTACAAAAAAAAAAAAAACAAAAACAAAAAAAAAAAAACAAAAAACAAAAAACAAAAAACAAGTAGGAGGGGACTGGATTTGATCCACACCATATAATTTAGCAGCTCTGTGCTTTAGATAATTACAAGAACATAAATATATAATTGCATCATTTGGAAATATTTGTCTAAACAGAATTTTTAAAAAACCTAACAGGGACTTTAAAAGGGATCATTTATTTCATCCCAAACAACATTACCTTACATCATTGTTGACACTATTTTTGCAGTGTGTTATCTTAGAAGCAAAACCACCTGCCCCTAGAAACCTCTAGAAGATATTGCTTTTAGAATCACTGGCTCCATTTGGGTTACATATTCACACATGTTTCTATGCCTTAGTTCACCATTCCTGAAATCAAGCGAAATCTGTACCAAAAGAACCATAGCAAAGAGTGAGGAATGTAGAGGTAAACAACTGTTAATGTGAAATAAAGCCGGTAAGAATAGTCATTTCTCAGGTTCCCATGGAACACTGACTCCAAGACCTCTCACCAACACCAAGACCTATGGATGCTCATATCCCTTCCATAGAGTAGTATAGTATTCACATGTAACTTACACACACCCTTCCATGTACCATATTTTTTATGAATTTGACAGTGTTTATTAGCACAACTTGACGGTGTTTGTTAGCATAGTGTTGTTGTCAAATTAGTTATTTTAGCTGTCAGATATAGGCGTGCAAAATTGGGAGGAAATTATAACAAATTAAAAAGAAGAGAAAAAATTAAGCATTAACTGCTGCTTCCAATAGACCAGGAGAAATCAGCATCTCTAGAACATAAATGGCTGTGTAACCAATTGTTACACTAAATTGTTTAGTGAATGACAAGAAAAAGCCTCAACATCCTGAATATAAACACAAATTTTTTCTGAATATTTTTCACTCATGATCATTGACTTTAATGGAGATCCTGTGGCTGTAGAGGGCCAGTGGCAGTACTTTCAGACAGGCCATTAGCAGTCTCTGCAACAGTCTACCCCTTTGGTAGTATATATACACACGCACATGCACACATACAGCCCGAATAACTGTAATCATCTCCCTGACAAGAAAAATAAATAAATTATTTTTACCTACTATATCCAGGTCCAAAGTTAGGCTTTCTACATGATACTTAATTCTTCATTTGGTCCAGAGATAATACCTTATAAGCCTGGAAGTTTCTCTCCCAAAATACTTGGTTACTATTTCCAACATATCTAACACACCATAGTTGGAAGATATTAAATAAACAGCTGATATTTACTAGCACATACTCTCTCTTGCAGGAAAGGAAGAGTGCAAATTACTTACCTCAATGAAGAAAGTTTTTGATTAGTTTAATGTAATTGTTTCTAGTTCTATTCTTTATGAAAATCTCCCTATTTTTCCCATACCCTTCATTCTTTCTTCTGGTAAGGACATTCTTTAACCATAGGGTCTGCTTTTAGAGTTCAAAAAGGCTTAGGGTATCTTGAACAATGAAAGAAATTATTCCCCAAAACTTAGTAGATTTAGTATATTTACTTCTGTTCAGTTCCTTGCATTAGTAACCACAGCTAAAGATCTGTCTAGACAGAGTCTTTGACACAAAGAATTTTTGTACCCCTGCTGCTAGATCCTGCATGCTCCCAAATCCTCAGGTATTTAACTCACATAATTTAGTCTTTGTTCTGAGAAGCGTTAGTTTTATCACTCTTAATGGTGCCATTTTCCCCCTCTGCTTGTTTCAACTTGGGGTACCAAAGATATTGTCTCTAGCCCTAGAAACTACTAAGCGTGGAATTTCGTTCATCCAGGTATAGACACAATTAGAAAGCATCTTTGTAAGCGAAGTTATATTCTCTTTTCTCTTTCATTAGATATTTTGCTTACATTTGTGTGTACTAGTAATTTTTTTGGTAATAGTCACTACATTAATATTAGCCAACACATGTAAGCATCCTGAATTTTTTTATTTCTAATGTCACTACAACTCCTGCCGACCTATGTTCTACATTCTAGATAGATCAGGCAACCAGCTACTTAAATGTTCTGTCTTGCCAAACTTTTCCAACTAAGAGACTTGTGTCCTCAAGCTCCACCCTGACCTATGCCTTGAAGCATATATTGTAGCATTGCACTTCCAGGACACAAATTCTCTATCGGTCAGTTATACTTTCAACTGTAAATCACTAAAACTCAGTGTACCATATGCTATGGTTGAGTATAGTTTGAGTCTCCCTAAGGGTCTGTTGTGATTGAAGGATGGGTCTCTGGGGTAACCGGATTAAGAAATAGGGACATAGTGGAATGTCCTCATATCATTTGGAACAGACCTGGGAAAGGAGTTCTCTTGCTATCCTTTGAGTTTGCTTGAGGTTATGGTAAGGGAAGCTAAGTGCCTCTGTCCTCTTTGTCCCTGGTTCCAGAAATAGTCATTGTTTTCTCTTCCTGGGGACTCCTGCATGGCTACTTATGCCATGAAGTGACACAGCCCTGGACTTTGTCATAAGCCTGTACTATGCCACCTGTACTGAAACCAAACTAGTTCCTAAACTGTGAGCTGAATAAACCCTCTCTTGATCTTCAACATACCATCAGATATTATGTTGCAATTTTTTAAATGACTAATGTACCATAGTTCCAACAAACAAAAATATTTTTCTTAAACATGGAGTCTAGATGTGAGTGATGGTGTTGGCTTGAAGAAACAGGCTCTAAATCAGCAACTCTGATGTTTTAGCCTCTTTCCCATTGTCACAGATGGTTAGAGCACATCCTCCCAGCACAACCAAGGCAGGTGACCAGTGTTAGGCAGAGTATTTCTCCCTACTTCCTCTCTCTCAGAGGAGGATTTTTGTGTGTTTGTTTGTTTTAATTTCTTTTGGGTTTTGTTTGTTTTATTTTGTTTTTTTGGCTAGAACAGTTCTGGTGTGACTTTTGGAGCTGAGGATCGAACTGCAATCCCCTGTGCCTGACTGAGTTGGCTCAAGCAGGTGCTTTTAATAACTGAGCTAACCTGGAAGCCCCTTCTCTCTCTTTCAGATGAAGTAAAAATCTTTCTCAAAGGCCCCACATAGAATTTTCCTTAAATCCTGTGGGCCAATATTGGATCACAAGTCTACCTGTAGATGCATGGTTGGGCCTACCTTCCCATTAGAGAATCAAAGGTTCTCTGATGAAAACTATTTTGGTCTTGTTAACAAAGAACATCTTTAAGTAATTAATCAACAGTGTCTACCACAGTAGTCTGCACAACAAAGTCGGGAGAAACCCAAGTGGAAATTTTAATACTTAAAATAGAACTAAAACCCTTTTGTAAGCCTTTTAATGAGCTATCAATTGCACAATGTACTGTGATCTGCACCAAAATCCCATAAACAAGTTATATTTGTTTTCTATTCCTGCAGAACAAATTACCACAAACTTAGCTATTTAAAACAATGCTCACTTATTATTTCATAGTCTGTAGGCCAGTAACCCAAGTGATCGGCTTCCCTATGTAGGGTCTCACAAGCTCAAGCCATGGCTGGGCTCTGACACAGCCCATTTAGTCTCTGGCCAAGTTCAGTTTCCTAGATGGCTGTACAGCTGAGGTCCCTGTTCCCTTTCTGGCTGTCCTTTAAATGTTGTTCATAGGTCTAAGCACTTTCTTTTCTAGTCCTTCTATTGGAGTCTTCCTTCTTCAAAGCCAGAAGTTATTATTTCAAGTCCTTCTTTTGCTGCAAATTTCTGGCTTTCTTTTCTATGACAGGGTGGAGAAAGATTTCTTAAATGGTAATGAGCTTAGATTAAGCCCACCCTGATAATCTCCCTATGCTATATTCTACTGATGAGTAACACAATTACAGCTTCAATGTCACATTTCCATATGTGGGACCATAACCCCTTGAGTGATACCAGAGGATTCAGCTCATGAAACTACCGCAGAATGCTGCCCATTGATCGAGATATCACAGACCACTGAATTTCTGAAAATAAACAATTACCATCACTGCAGTTGTGCAGTAGGGCTAAACAAATTATTTTTATCTAATCCTAAAATTATTAAACCTTTCTCACAAGAAAGTATCTGTTTTATAAAATAATAAAAGAAAGCTGAAGAAAGAATAAATGTTTCTATAAAATATAAAATGCTTTAAAATCAAGAGTTATAGCCTGGTGTGGTAAAACCTACCTGTTATCCTAGCACTTGGCAGGCTGAGGTAGAAGGATCACCTGAGTTCAAGGCCAGCCTGAAGACCCTGTCTCAGAGAGAGAGAGAGAGAGAGAGAGAGAGAGAGAGAGAACTTTAAACTTAAAAATATAAAACTTTTAAACACACATTACAAAGGATTTGGTACATGCAGAGGTTGAATCAATGAAAATCAACTACTTGGATCAAAAATAAAGTACAAGCCTGACTCCAGGTACGTAGCAGCAGAAGCTGGCCACACTGCATAGGTACTGAGCTTGGCGTATGCACATTGTACATGTGTTAACCAAGCATTTATGGATCAGTGGTGAAATATATCCAGCACATGGGCTGTGATTGCCCTTTGTGGGCAAGCATGGTGGGCACAATGGGCGCTGAAAACATGCCACAGAATTACAGGGCAGGGGCCAGAAAGACATGGAGATGCCAGCAGAAGACATAGAACGTGGGTGAAAGGGCTGGAGAACAAAGGAGAGCTGAAAACAACCTAACTAGCCACACATCTCCAATACTCCCTAATATTTCACACGTCCCCAATTGCAACAGAAAAGGCTGCCTTTTCTCCAAAATCCAGGTGATTTGGTTAGGATTAAGCTTGCATTTTGACCTTTAGAAGCCCCCATCCTTATCTGCCCTGTGAATTATTGAATTTAACGAGATTTCACTTTTGATCAGAAGCCAGCTCATTTTCTAAATAAGCTTCTTAAATATCATCATGAGCTTCTACCTTGTTTCTTTCTAAATCCACCTCAGATCTGCACTTCCCCCATCTTCACCCCAGCTGGCTTTGTTTCTGCACATTTCATAGGATAGAAGAAATTTCTTGACTTATTTTTTATGCCTTTGAAAATTCTATAGCTAAGAAATTGTTACCCAGATAGACTTCAAATCTATATAACTCTTGACGATTGGTTTGCTTAGGGCTCCTATCTACTCTTGCCATGGTTTTCCCATAGGTGCCCATAAGTCAGTGTCCTGCAGTTGTCTGGAAAGTGTGCCACCCTCAGAAAATACAGATACCTAGTAGTTCTAAGACAACATAAGGCTGGTGTAACTACTAAGTGTAAGAGAGAAGAGTAAAACAAAATGAAATAAGTGGGGGCCAATAATGTACAGAGGCTAAGCAAGATAGTCACAAAGTGGGATCATCAATCAGTTATCTGAGGCAAAGGCAACTGAGGCACTGGACTGTTAGTTAACCTATAGGAAGTCTTGTGGTTTGGGTATGGTTCACCTTCCAAAGTTTTATGTGCTAGAAGCTTTGTCTTTAGAATAGCAGTGTTGAGAGGGTGAAACTTTTTAGAGCTGGGGCTATTGCAAGGTAATTAGGTCATGGAACTTCACTCCTATGTATGGATTAATGTTGTCTCTCAGGAATGGGTCAGGGGTGGTAGGAGTGGACTCATATGCTGGAAAACAGACTGTACAAAAGAGCAATCTTGGCCTCTCCCTGGACTCTTGCTTGCTAGCTCATCAAATGACCCCAGTCTCCCTGTCTCTCTCAACTTCATGCCACTCTCCATGTCATGATTTAACCAGGTCTTCACCAAAGCTAAAAAGATGAAACTGCACAATCTCAGACTTCCAGCCTCCACAGCTTCCCAAACTGTTTATTCAACATATCTCTTTTTAGTATAAATTATTCAGCCTTAAGTATTTTGTTAGGCCAATGTAAAGCAGACTAAGACAAGAGAGAAACAATCTGAGAACTTCTTCAGAAACCAAATGTCTTCAGAAACCAAACCCAATTCCTTTCAGCCAGGATCCACGGATACCTATCAGTGGAAACAAAACCTCTGAGGTCTGTTTAGGTTTTTAAATTTCAAATATAGAGACTTCAGGTCATTAGGACTTCTAGGTACCTTTGAACATCCACGTGGGTTTTGTCCAATGTGTACGTATGTACATAAGACACACAGTCTAGTTGTAGGAATTCTTTAGTGAAATGTTGCCCTCTGAGTTATTCCTTGATTTACATGCCTATTTTCTTTTTTAACCTAGGAATTAAAAATATGATCCAGAAAAGTTACACAGCAAACATATGTTGGAATATTAGGCAAAGGAGAGAAAAGATATAATGGATTTTCAAAGCTTCTAAACAAATAGAATTCAGTAATAAATTATTTTATATTTAATCTATTAACCTGGAAATTTAATGAAAAAGATATGAATATATGGAATAAAATAGTAGAGTTGTGGATTTTTACCTTTATTTTAGAAGCAAATTCCATCTTGCAAATAAATTTTCAAAAGGAAACACCAAAACAAAAGGGATGGAAGTAAAGACATGGAACCCAGAGCCCCATTTGAGGTCTGACTTTAATCTGTCCTCCAAGTTGTTCCTGACATATCTTCATTCAGTTTTCAGTGATCTTTGAAGCAGAGTTTGAAAATCACAAATTGAAAACACATAACCGGCTAATGGGCAAATTACCTGCAAATTTGGCCTGCAGAAGTTATATAATTTTTGCCTGGCAAATAGGTAGTATGTGGGAGAGCTGGGAGCATTTTTCTAGTGCCATCTCAGGTCCAGAATGCCTTCTCATCTACCCATGTGGCATGGAAATTCCTACACAGGAGTGGACAGTAGGTGAACAGCACCATAGCAAACCAACTGATACGTTTAGCATAAATGTAAGAAAAATCCACAGTAAAAGCCCTGAGTGAATATT
>NDGN011334142.1:0-17828 GCA_002564285.1 Tympanoctomys barrerae | reverse complement strand
TTTTTTTTTTTTTTTTTTTTGTGGTATTAGAGATTGAGCCCAGGGCCTTCACACTGAGAAATTTTGAGATAGGGTCTTGCTAAATTGCTAAATTTCCTGGGCTGGGCTCAAATTTGTAATCCTCCTGCCTCAGCCACCCAGAGTGCTGGGATGGCACACATGTACTACCATGGCCAGCTCTAAGCTCAAAATCCCCAGGACAACTTTTACTTTTAGGCCACTGTACTTACACTGAATCATCTTAAGCTGGGCACTACCTAGACTGTTAGAGGGTGGCCCAAACGCTGGCCCCAGTCCTCACTTTGGACATGTCCTGCCTCCTGGTCCCCTTTTAGCTTTCAGGAATGGCAAGAACAAAGATGGACCTTTAAAAAGGCCTAGTTCAGGGCCACCCCACTTGTACCAGCTGCTCCTTCAGCTCCACCATCAGCTCCAGCTGGGGGCACTGCCCACCTCCTATGGTCTCTTTCCCTCTGGCCTGCCCCTCTTCTGTCTCTCCCTACTCTGGCCACTAGTGCCTACCTGGGCACTGTCATCTGCTTCAGGAACTCCAAACTGGCACTTGAGAGAAAAACCAGGGCTCCTGTGGACGAGGGAGGGATACATGCCCCAGGATAGCTCCTGGTCTGGGGACAGAGGCCTCTTTAGGTACTAAGGGACAGCCTGTGCAAGAGGGGGTGACTGAAGGGCTGCAGGAGGCCAAGGGCTGTGGGATCCACTGGGGTTATTTCCAGGGCTTGGGCAGAGCCACCCATGTCTGCTCAGGTCTGGGGGTCATGTGAATAAGGCCTAAGCTTCAGCCCCAGCACCAGCTCATCAAAGCCCACAGAGAGGGCGAGAGAGAGAGGAAAAGGATGCCCAGTGTCCACTCATACCCTCACACCCATTTGGCCTCAGATGCAGAAGACAGAGAAGAGCTCTTCTTCCTGAAAATACATACCTCATCTGGCTTCTACCCTGACGAGCAATTTGGGCCATGTTTCACACATGTGTAAAGCCTTGGTGTTGGAGCAGACTTTGCGTCACTTGGCTCTGTCACTGCCCACTTCTACTCCCAGGTATCCCCGAAGGATGGTCGGCCTGTTTTTGCTTGCATACTTCCAATGATGGGGTACCCATCCCTTCCAAAGTTGGCTGCTCTACACTAGACCCAATCTAACTTAGAGTTTTATGACTTTTCTATTTTCAGATAACATGGTGCATCAGACCCACCTCTTGTATGGAGCCTTGGGTCTTTGGTACAAACCTGATAAAGGGCTCTAGGAACACAGAAGAAGATACTATAACTTTATAAAGCAGTATGTGGGGAGGAGAAATCAGAGAGTGCTTTCTGGCGCAGGGAATAGCTATGCCAGTTCTGTTTCATAAGTAATGGAAGCTTCCTGTGGGCTGGGGCCACACAGCTGCGCACAGAGTGGCCCTGGATGCAGAGCCTGGGACCATGCTATGGGTGACCCTTTGGAGGGGCTGAGGCTAAGCAGGATGTGGGCTGGAGGCCTGTGGTCAGAAGGTGGCCCTTCAGGTCCTGGGAGCCATGGGGGTCCTCTTGGGATCGATAGAGGAGCCCTGCTTTCAGGATTGTTTCTGGTTCCCTCCAGGCTTCTCCCAGCACCGAGGGGTGGGAGAAACGTGCACACCTCGCTTTCCCCTCCCTGCCATGGGGCAGAGGGCTTAGGGACTAAAAGGCTGAGTCGGCACCTGTTCACAGAGCCTAGGTTTCATCTGTAGTGCAGGGGCTCACAGCAAGAGTGGGAGGGTTCCATGGAGCACGCCTAGGACAGGGGCCTGCCAGACCTTCCCGATCGGGCTCTGAGCGCCGCGCAGACTTCTCTTTTGGGCCCCATATCTCGGGGATCTGCGGCAACTGGGATCCTGAGGGTCCCAAAGGCCCCAGCACCTGAGTCGTCCTATCCAGCTCCTTGCACGGTGAGGTGGACGCCTTGAGAGGCGGGGCCTGGGCGGGGCTTGGTGGTGGGCGGGGCCGGTCTCCTCCTCTTCCGGGACCGGCCTGCAGCACGGTGAGCTGATTGCTCTCCTCTCCCGCCTAGGTCCGGCTGTGTGGCGAAGTCCTTAAGCCATGCAGTCAGCCAGCCATGGCTTTGCTAAGCAGTCCTGTCTTCCTTACAAACGGACTATCAGGCATCTTACTCCAGTAGCAGAAAGTAGACTGCCCGCCCACTTTGCCCCGCGCCTGCCGTCCTTCTGCGCTGCCTTTGCGCCCCATCCTGGAGGGACCCTGTTCTTTCTGCGGGCGTCCTCTCACCAGTTGCCCTGGGCACCGGGAATACAGGCAGAATTAAGGCTCCTGCCCCAGGAGCACTGGTTTGCTGGAAATAATAAATTCACTGCTACATTTTTTTTTTGAAAAATGGCGTCTTTCACTAAAATTATCGTAGATAGTTCTCACGGAGGAGAAAGCCAGGAAAAATGCGTGCTTCCTGTTTTCATTAAACAAAGGCTTTTTAAACATCTGTTGTTTCTGGTGATGACTCTCCGCTCTGACTGCACAGGGCGCACCCTGATGATGCTCCGCGAGGCTGGGGTGCCCAGGGTTCAGGCTCTGCTGGAAGGCAGCGAGGAGCTCTGTCCCCCGCTCTACGGGGAGCAGGGAGGCACAGAGTGCTTTCTTGCTGCTGTGCCCGGGATCTGAGCTGTCTCATGGCCTCGGAGGTGCCCTGCGGGGTGGGCTGTGCGGAGCTGGTTGGTTGCATTTATGCTGGAGGCTGAGGTAGGAAGATCCAAAGTTTGAAGCCAGCCTGGGCAACTTAGTGAAGCCTCTCTCCAAGTAAAAAATAAAAAAGTGTGTGTGTTCAGCTCGGGTATAACATCCCCTGGTTCAATCCACAGAACAAAAAACTCCCAAAACCCACCACTGCCACCAAAGCGACAGACGGTCCTGGAGGGACAGTCACCTATGGCATAGGCAGCAGCTGTTGCTCAAGTGGGAGGTGGGGAAGAGATAACAGGGCAACTCCACAAGGTCTGTGCTTCTGAGCCTTCCCAATGTGGCTCCACATGCAGAGGCAGAAGGAGGCAAACCGTGCCTACAGACTCCTCAGCACAGTGTTCATCTGAGCCTGTGGACCCTCAGAGAGCTGCCTGCAGCTTGCTGTGGCTGCCACTGTGAACACTGGTGGCTCAACTCTTTCATTTCTCAGATGGTGAAACTGAGGCCACCGTGAAGGGATGGATGAAGGGACAGAGTTAGAGCCCAGGTCCTCGACTCTGGGCTCTCTGTGAGTCATTCTCATGCTGTTTGTGACTCCTCTCCTTGGATGCTGACAAGGGCCGTGTGAGCTGAGATGGGGTAGACCTGCCCATCAGCTGCCTCCCTGTCCGCGAGTCGGGGCCTGGAAGGGAGCTAAGGGATCTGTTTCACAGATGAGCAGACCAAGGTGCTGTGAGGAGAAGCGGCTTGGTGGTCTCAGGCCCTTCCCAGAGTCTGTCAGCAATCACCTCCTTGGATGACCACACTGGCCACAGAAAACGCCAGGGGCTGCTGCACTTGGGTCTGTCTCTTCTGAAAACGCCATGTGTTGTCTTCATGTGGCACCCAGGGTGCGGTGGATGGATAACTGATGGTCAACTTGTAACACCCAGCTGAATGGAACCAGGGTGGTGTTGGGTTTGGGAGGCCCACCTGAGGATTGTTGCCAGCAGCATAAGAGGCAGAACTTGAGAAGAAGAGATGCTGTTAGGGAAGCTTTTGGAGCTGTTAGTTTCCCTGGGGCTGCTGTTGGTTCTTGTGGAGAACGTTGTGACACTGGCTATCCTGATGAACTCAGCTGTTCTCCTCAGTGAAGGAGCTCAGGACCTGGTTGTTGCTGAGAATGGCTACAGTTTGCTTTGGGAGGGCTCTTGTCCTCACCTTGAGCATTGATTGCTGGCTCTAGAGGGGAAGATGGTGGCCTACTCAGTCTCCTGGAATAGCTTGTCATGTTGACTCTCCTGATGGGAACTTGTCTTCCCTCATCATCAGAGCAGCTCGGGACTTCACTGTTGCTGAGGATGGCTGTGGTACTTTTCAGGGGAGCTCTGGTTTTTACCTTGAGCATTGCTTCCTGGCTTCAGTGCAGATCCCTCAGCCTACTAGCACAGATTGTTTATCCTACTGGCAGACTTTCTGGCTTCTACCACTAACCACTGGGCCTTCCCAGCTCAGATCCCTGAAACAAGCCTGTGTGAGGCATTGTTGTGGGCTCTAGGCCTCCAGTTGGACTCATGGGAGGCATTGCTATGGGCTCTAGGTCTTTAGCTGGACTCCAGGCCCTCAGCTGGGTTTTTTGATCTTTAGTGTGTGGACAGACTTCCCACACTCATTGTATATGATTTTTTTGTCTTGTATTATATTGTTCCATGGTAAAACCCCATACTACAACATAGGGGAAGACCCTGGGTGGAGAGGTAGACAGTCTGATCTAATCTGGCTGTGCCTGGCCACTTACAGGGAAGAGATTCAGGCCCTGTCCCTCTGTGGGCCTAACAGCTTCACCCGCAGACTGGGGATTCCGGACAACATGTGGATGTGACTGGAAGCTCTAATCTTGAGTTGGATTTCTTGAATGACTATGAAATCAGTTTAGTGGGTGGTAACTGCATTCAGAAAACAAAGGGACGAAATGGATGGAAAGCATGGACTCTTATGGGTTATGCATATATGTCGACTTGAGTCATGATATAAAGTATGTTTCATCTTACTGGAGTCATGGCCAAAAAACGTCTGTGACTAGTGTTTTTTATCCCACCTCACGGACGTTCCTAGGCAAGCTGATGAGCCAGGAGCCTGGGGCCCAGCTGCTTCCATCAAGGAGGTAATGCAGTGTCACGAAGCCTGCATCTCCTAGTGGGTAGTCATGGGCAGCATGCCCTGCGAGGCTGATAAATGGCCTGTCTGCCAGAGAGAGTGGTGGCCTTCAGGACTGTGCAGGCATCTGTTGTCTCTTCTATTGCAGGGCAGGGATGAGGAGGGTGAGCAAGAGCAGTAGAGGGGCTGGGGATAGAGCTCAGTGGCATAAGCACCTTCCTGGAAGGTACAAGGTCCCAAGTTGATCCCTGGTAAAGAGCAGTAGGGCCAGGAGCTTGGGGGGCAGCTTCTCCTCATCTCATGTCTTTTCTCCTTCTCTCCCTCTATTTTTTCTTTTTGATTTTTTAAAAGACAGGTTCTCTCTATATAGCCCAGTCTGGATCTCATAGTGAAATCCTCCTGACTCAGCTTCCTGAGTGCTGGGATTATAGGTATGTATCTCAATGTCTGGTTATCCTCTCTTACTTCAAAAAAGGGGAAACTGAGGCTCTGCAAGAGAAAGCATAGAGAAGGGCCAGTGGCCCCTAGAGAATGGTGTTAGTGCAGGTTAAGAGGATCCTTAGGGACCTGGCACAGGATCTCACAGTCCCTGGAGGCAGCAGGGGTGGACAGCAGCTTCGGGAGTTCTGGGAGCAGGCCCACAGCAGCACCTTGGAGGTCCCAGGCTACAGCCATCTCCCCCTGCAGCCTCTGTTGCCCAGGCAGTCCTGGGACCACCACACCTCCTCCTCCTCCTGACCCAGCTGGCCTCAGCACAGTCCTGGCCTCCCTTGGACACACATAGGATCTGGAAGGCCCACTGTATACTAAGTACTTGTTAGTGCTGTCCCCCCATCCTGGCGATGCCCCTTCTGCTAGAGAACATAGCCTGTGGTTGACTTTAAGCTCTGCACCTGCATATCTATTACAGGCCCAGCTGGGTCACTAGATAAGCTGGTCAGGGGGACAGGATTGCACACCTGTGAGAGGAGACAGGAGCAAGAGGAAGGGGGATGCCACACTCTGGGCTTTCCTGAGGACAGCAGCCCATGTGACCAGGAATATCCTTTACATAGACCTGAAGTCTATGCCTAGGGATGTGCTACAAGAGACCCTAGTCCCTGAAGGGTGAGGAGCCTCTCTGGCAGAGTGACCCCCAACACCTGTCACCTGGGGACAGAAGGTAGAACTCCTGGTGGCTGGGTAGACAGCTGGAGGACTGTCCCATAGCGCAACACCACTGGCTGGCCAAGCAGTCCTGTCTTTCTGTACTCATATGAGCTGGATGTGGCCTTAATGAGTATTATGCACGAAAGGAGGTGAACAGCCCCTGCACTGTGTGAGCCACAGGCTCAGGACCACCAGCCTCACCATACCTCAGGCCGCACGGGGTCCTCAATGCCCACCACGCAGATGCATGTGAGGTCATTGAGGATGTCGTTCTCGTTGTCCCAGTCGGGCTCGGGGGTGTTGGGGAAGTCACGGTAGGCCACACAGATGGTGCGCAGCCCGTCGCAGGCCATTGGCTCGATCACCTTCTTCACCATCTCGTCCCGGTCTCGAGGCCGGAAGACCCTGGGCTCGCCCGCTCCGTTGAGGATTTTGCAGCATCTGGGGAGGGAGGAAAGGACAGAAGTGAGGGCTGGCCGAGGGCCCACCGAGTCCCCGCCTGGGACACTGGCTGCCTGCTGTGCTTGTCCCATCTGTGCTCAGCTAGCTCATCTCCTGTGTGCTTCAGGACTGTCACGTGCCGGAGTCACAGGCTCTGTCTGCCTCAGTGACACAGCTGCTGATGGCAAAAGCTGGGAAGCCTAGGCTCGGGGTTCCTGCCTCTGCTTATACACCAGAATAACCTTTTATAATAATAAAACTAAACACTACTTAATAGCTAATAAATACCCTTGTGTGAGCCCTGGATAGAGATTCCAATTCAAGCTGTCTCTAGGTTCACATCTGTGAGCCCATCTTTCCGTTTCAGCGTTGGGGCTGGAAGCCAGAACTAGGTGAGTATTCTGCTGCTGGGCTGCAACCTCTGCCCAAGTTAGAGTTTTGGGAAATGTTCCTCTGGTGACTCCAGGCCACAGCTGGGCCCAAGGACCATGAGTCTAGACCACGCCCTGCAGTGTGCAGTAGGGAACCAGAGGCCCAGGGAAGGGGTGCTTTACTTAGTTTTCCTGGCTTCTTTCTAGTGTCTGGAGTTAGAGAAGCCTGGTTAACAAGGAAAACAAAGAGTGAGTGGCCTTTGAAGTGAGTCTCACTCTGTGGCCTTTGGATGCCTGAGGCTTCCAGCCCAGAGAAAGGCTGGCCCGGCCTGGGTGATGACAGGCACCACGGGACCTAGCCCTCAGCTGTACCGCCTGGCCGGGCCCTGCCCTGGGCCTGCCAGCCACCTACTTCTTGAGCACGATCTCCGAAGCACCCTTGCTGTACATGCGGAAGCTCTCGTCGGGCATCTTGATGACGGTGCTCATGGACTTGCGCACAGAGTTGAAGGTGTACACTTTGTACAGCTTCTCCTCTGGCATCTGGCTGCGCACGGGCTCGTAGTCCTGCTTCAGGTCCAGCACGAAGCCCAGCAGGCCACACTCCGTCTTGTTGCCCACCTGCCGGGGCAGGGCGCCCTCCTTCTCTGGGGGCTGTGGGGAGAGGCAGGGGTGACTCACAGCAGCAGCCCAGGCCTAACCCTGCGCCAGCTGGGGGACTCACCAGCTCATCCTAAGTGAGATAAGTATTTCAGAAATGATGAATCCTTTCAAACATGAACTGAGAGAATGTCATAATCATTACGTATCCCCCATCTGCTTTATAGAATTTTGACATTATGCTTATATTTGCTTCAGATTTTTCTTTTTTAAGCAAACACATCAGATAAAGTGAATCTCCTCTGTGTATTTTTTCTCATCTGCATAATTTACCCCCTGACCTAGAATCAACCTCTGTCTCAAATTCAGCAGTAATCACTACCGAAATACATGCTTTAATTTTGAGACAACTGTAGACTCACACGCAATAAGAAATAATTCCAAAGCCTTTGTACCTCTTTGTTCCCCACGGTAACCTCCTCATCACTGTCGCCGGGTCACAGCCAGGAGGATGACTCTGATGCCATAAAACGCCTTCGTACCCGCTTCATGCAAACTCACGTGTGCGTGTGTGCATCTAGTTCTTTATGATGGCACTGTGCCCGAATTCCGTGATGACCTGATGTCAGCATGGGGTGCTTCACTGCAAGGGTCCCTGGGCTACTCTTCGACAGCAGCTCTTACCTCCTCTCCGGCTTTGCATTAATGATCTATGCCCTGTCTTCAGACTTTCTTGACTTTTTTTCTTTGGCAGTGCCAGAGATGGAACCCAGAGTCTCAGGCACTTAGGCAGTCACTCCAGCACTTCTGACATTTCAAGCCCGTCACATCCTAGTGATCTCACAGTATGTAAATCAGGGGGTTTGACCTTTTCACTCAGCACAATCCCTGAGACCTAGGCCAGCTGTTCTGTGTGTCCACAATGTGTTCCTTTTCGTTGCCGAGTAGTATTCTGTGGTGTGCATGGGCCACCCTGATTTCTATATAGGCTGGACCACGTGAAATGGCTGCTCTCTGGCAAAAATGGTCAGACAGCGGCAGCATCCGGCTGTGCCGCCATTCTGCTTGGCATAGGAGGCAGTGCACGTCCTTTGATAGGGTGATTCGCTCACCCCACATTCTGCTGGTGAGATTTCTCTGTATCTATGGCTCCAGTTTGTTCTCCTTCCTCACTCTACAGACTGCACTACATGAAGAAGCCACACCAGCCTTTTCCCCTCTTGGGCCCTCCTTCATTGCCTTCCCTTTACACTCATTGGACGCATACTTGGGCACCTGCCATGCCCTCTCCATGGGCAGCTCTTGCCCTGGACACTCGGTGAGTCACTGATTGCGTCTCCTGGCACTTGCCACTTCTCTAGGTGGCTGGCTTCTGCTTTGGTGACTTCTCCCTGCTGTTCCTTCCCAGTAGCACCCTCCCTCCCTTGCAGGGAAAAATTTTCTCATCCCTTAGGGACAAACTGAGCCATCTCCTGTGTTTGCAAGTTGTCCCCCAGCCCATCCCTTGCATTCTGTTCCTCTGTGGGTTCTCGGGGCTACACAGAGCCCAGCACACAGTAAGGCTTGCTATCTGCTTGCCAGTTGGCCCAAGGAAGGCCCATCTCCCAGAGATGATGCCCGATGCCCACATCTGGGCACTGCCAAGTGGGCTCTGTGGTAGACTCAGCTCAGTGTAGACTTGCAAGGAGGCTTGCTTCTCTTATAGGCTTGCAGGCACGCACACACCTACGCACATCACTGGAAATTAATATGCAGCTGCTCAGGTGGAGGTGGTTTGGGGAGTAGTAAAAGCTAACAGAGAGAAGTAAGCCCTGGAGAGATTCTGAAGAGGAATGAATAGTAACAACCACCCCACATCTCCCACCACTTCAGTAGTGTTTTTGTTTTTGCTGTATTGGAGATTGAACAAAGCATTGCACTAAGCTATATTACTTGCCCTTAAAAAAAAAGGTTTAAATTTTGAGACAAGGTTTCACTAAGTTGCTCAATAGTCTAGGCTGGGCTTGTACTTGTCATCCTCCTGCTTCAGCCTCATAAGTACTGGGATCACAGGTGTGTACCACCTACACTCCACTCCAACAGTGTGTGAGTGTGTGTGTGTGTGTGTGTGTGTGTGTGTGTGTTACTGGGGATTGAACTCAGGCCCTTGTGCTTACCAGGCCAGCACTTATTCTACTGAGCATCTCCCCAGCCCTTCCAATGGTGTTTTTTGATGGGTCTCAAACCAGCTTGGGAGTCTCATTCTGAGGACTACTTCTTTTCTATTGCTCAGAAGAGCAGCTGGGCAGGAAGAAGGTGGGTCTGTTGCTCAGGGACAAGTAGATTGTCCCTTGAAGTAGATTCTGGTGAGGGGCGGGAGAAGAGCGCCGTGCTGCACGAGCGTCTCCCAGCTCCCACGTGATGCACGGAGCCCTGTCTCAGTGGCTGCATCTAGTGCCCCACAGTGCTTGCGTGCCAGAGACTCTGAAGAGACTGCATTTAGAGGCAGAAGAGTGGATGCAGCTCACATTTTTGGGGCCTTTGGGAGAATAAATTCTAAGAGTTTCCTTTTGTCTCCACAATAGGCTGTTATGTTGTACTCACAAAAGAAAACACACACACACACACATGCACACACACAAACATACATATAATTTTATAATTAACTTTCTGAGAGTTTTCAGAGTTCTATGTATATTTTTTCCACAATAGTTCCCCCCCCACCAGTGAAAGTGATGATACTGAGGCTCAAACAAAAATACCTAATTATTTATTGGACCAAGAGAGCTGAGCAGTCAGGCCTGCAAAACACCCGACATTTTATTACCCTCTGTGAAATATTTTAATTTTCCTCTAAAAGGATTTCAAACAATCTGTGGTTGCAAATGGCAGAGCTGCCTCCTCCGTAATTTAGTTTGTTTCTATGAACTTGAAATCGCCTACATGCGTTACTAAGAAGCAGCACCCTCCTCTTTTCTCATTTGGCTTTCTTTATCCTGACAAACCGGAGGTTGTGCTCTTGCTGTACAATTTCCCAGAGCCCCTTTCACCTCCAGGACCAACTCCGTGAGGAAGTTAAGGTGCTACTGTGGTTCTGGTCTGGAGGACAGCTCTGGCCGAGGCCCACGCCTGGGGTGCACCAAGCGCCTGCTCTTCTTCAGAGCCACACCCTGGGCCCCTGGTAGGCTGCAGAGGCCTTGGGAGAGCTGGGTGCAAGTGTGACACAGAGAGACAACTCGTGTTCTGGTTTTGGGGTGTTGGACAGTGAATGGAGCTGAAAGCCCCGAATGATGGCTTGGGAGAACTGCAAGTTATAAACAATAGCTGCAAAAATAGGATTCAAACATAGTAGCATGCATTGTTCCATACTTATACCAAAACTAAACAATAACAACAACAATAACAGCAACAACAACAACCACCACCGCAGGAAATAATAATAAGAATGTTTGCAAGAAAGTGGAAAAACTGGGACCCTGCTGTAGCACTGGTGTGGATGTAAAATGGGGGCAGGCAGTGTTATACGGTGGGGAACAAGACGGAGGGACCTCAAAAAATTCAGTAGAATAACTATTGGGATCCACCAAGTCCATGGTGGGGTGTGTCCCCAAAATAATTGAAAAGAAGAATTCAAGAAATGTCTGCATGCCCACTGGTGAACAGATAAACAGAATGCAATCTACACACACTCAGAATAGCAGCCCTCCAAAGGAGGATGTTCTGACGTAGGCAAGCACAACAGCCCTTCTTTCCTTGTGAGAGGATTGTCTCAAGTTCTGTCACTGTGACTAAAAGCAGCAAGCCCTGCAGCAGCTCAGTGTGATGATTTCCCTAAGAGGGCATTTGAAAATGACTTCATGCCAACTGGCTGTCTCTGGGGACCCAGCCACCATCCTTCAGGGACAGGCACTGGCAGCCAAGTCTCTTGATGCCCAGCATAAGAACAGCCGGAGCTCAGCCACAGTGGCTGTGTCCCCTTCCCTACACCCCTCCTGAGTGCTCTTCTGACCTACTCCTGCCATTTCCTCTCCCTGCAGTGTCCCAGGTCCCAGGTGGGCTGCCAGCTGGCTTCCAGGCCTGCACTCAGAGGCCCTGTGGAGGGGGCAGAGCCAGAGTACCCAGGTTCAGGCCCTCAACACACACACTCAGGCAGCGCTGCCCCCTGCTCCAGCACCTGGCTGATTGCTCCCCAAGGGCCCATGAGTGCCTCTGCACACCTCCAGGCCTGATCAGAGGACATATCAGAGCGTGCCAGGACACAGTCCTGTGCCTGTGGGGTGCTCCCCAGCGGGCACCTTCCAGGATGAAATTGTCATCTAAGGGTCTGCCTCTTGGGAACGCCTCAGATGGCAGCCCCCAGAGGCCTGTGACAAGGCCGAGTCATGGAGCAGGACTCAGGTCTGCCCAGGGCTGATGGTGGGAGGTTGCTGTGGGTTCTAGGATGACAGTAACCCCGATGATCTGCAGAAATGGTCTGGACAGCAGCCCGCTGGGGGCCTTCCCAAGCTCACTGGTGCACTGCTGTCTGTGTGCTGTGGCTGTGTGTACTGTGTAGCTGGTGTGTGTTGTGGTGTGTAGATTGTGGGTGGTGTGTATACTATGTTCCATGTCATGCTGGGTAGTGTGGGTGTAGTGCGCACAGTGTGTGTGTGTGTGTGTGTGTGTGTGTGTGTGTGTGTATTGAGTGGGAGTGTCGGATGCAGGGGTTAATAGCTCTATTTTTAAATTTTATTTATTTAATTATGTATTTTTTGTTTGTTTGTTTTGCGGTACCAGGGATTGAACTCAGGGCCTTGTGCTTGCCAGGCAAGTGCTTATTCTACTGAGCTATCTCCCTGCCCCCTTAATTATGTCTTTTAAAGACAGGATCTCCACAGGCAGTTCAGGCTGGCTTTGAGTTCACTTTGCAGCCCAGACTGGTCTCCAACTTGCAATAATTCTCCTGCCTTAGCCTCTTGAGTGCTGGGATTACAGGCGTGGGCCATCATGCCTGACAATAGCTTTATTAAACAATTGGAATTCCCCCCATTCTCTCAGCTCAGCACTGGGAGGGGCACTGAGGGAGGAGGATTGTAAATTTGAGTCAACCCGAACAGTTTAGCAACTTAGTGAGCCATTCTAAAAAAAAAAAAAAGAAGGAAAAATAAAAAATAGAAGGGCTAGGGATACAGGTCAGTCAGTGCAAAGGCCCTGGGTTCAGTCTCTAGTACTGCAAAATAACAACAGCAGCAGCAGCAACACTGAACACCCCACATCTGAAATCCCCCACCAGAGTGATCACTTCAGAACCAGCTTCTCCCAGGGATGATGTGTACAAAAACCTGATGTCAGGACAGCTGAGATTCCACACCAAAGTCCCCATCCATGCCACCCACTGAGTGACACATCTATCTACTGTCTCGTCTGTGCCTTGCACACTCGTGTCCATGGTCTTGGCCAGCATGGGGCCTCACAACCGGCCTGACTCAGGGATGACTGGATTTCAGGCCAGGGTACCTTCCAAGAGCTGTTTGCTTCCCAGAGCAAAACCCCCCACTTCCGCCCACGGTCCACCTGGGTTCAAAGCCTCTCTCCTACTCTCGGTGAACACCACCAAGCAGATCCTTCTTGCTGTTTGGGGATTCTTGGGTCTCCCTGGATCAGGTGGCACCATAGCCATCTAGCTTTAGCGACACACAGGCCAAGTTCTTGGAATGTCTCTTAGGTGTTACTTGGCTTATCTAGGAAAACCATCCTGCCAGGGAGTCCTTCTTCCTGAACACTCTGGGGCTTCAGGGAGATTTGTTTTCTCCTCATATTCTGTGTTTTCAAAAACATGCTACACATTCTCATCAGCCCAAGTCCAATGTATCTATCTTGTTTACTAATTCAAATGCCAACTAGCCTGCCACCTTGCCCGAGCAGCAGTCTTACAGAAGATAAACCCAAACCCGCTTGGGTGGCCTGAGTATGCACAGTGAATGCTGGCAGGGAAGGCAAGTGTTTCCCCAAGAAAATGTGGCAGAAGGCTCTCAGAAAAGAGCTCTGCATCTGAAAACTGACCTATGGCTCAGAGAAAGAGGGGGTGACAAAAAGTCAGAAGTCCTGATGTTCAAAGGCCAGAGACTACAAAGGAAATCTGAGGCTGTGCCAGAAGTTCTGAGGCAGGGAAACAATCTTTGACCAAAGGATGATTCACACAGCTTCCCTTGGAGAAGTTAAGTTTCTAATGCTCAGAAGTGAGAGGACAGAAAATGGCCCTGCAGTACTCCGGAGGCACAGGCATGGAGCTTGGCCAGCCTCCTGCCTGCAGCCTCAGCTCCTGCACCCTCGGCCTGGGCTGGGGCCCCAGGAACAGCAAGCCCATTGGAGGCTCATTCACTGCTCCTGAGGTTGGCCCAGTCGTCCACCTCCCTGTCTGGCCCTGCAGAAAGGTCCAGGCTACAGACCACCGCATTTCCCGAGTGAGTCCTGCATCTTCAGGTGTGCAGGACTCAGGGGGCTGTGCCTACCTAGCATCCCTTGGCCCTGGATAGAGGTCTCTGGAATCTGTCGAACCCCGCTCTGCCACTTGGTGGCCAGGAGTAGGTCACCAGAGGTTTCTGCAGCTCACTTTTCCTAGCTGCACAATGGCAGTGGTCCCATTTGGCTGTATGGTATGAAAGGGATGCTGAGGGTCAAGCAAGGGAGTAACTGGCAAAACACACTACAGTGGGTATGGGTCGGAGTCAGGCTCAGCAGGCAGCCTGAGGTGGAGAACGCGATGGGTTGAGTTCTAGCTGCACGCCGAGTACCACGGTGCAAACTGTGCTTACACCAGCCTCATCTCAGCTGCACAAAGGGCCTTCCCAGGCCCAGCTACACAAGCTCTTGCCACACAAACCTGGCTTCCAGGCCTGGCTCAGCCCTCACCTGCGCTGGGACCCTGGCACTCTCCTGGCTGCTCCCAGGTCCAGGGTCCATCTTATGAGTGAAAATCTCCCTGCTCAGAGAGGTTAAGTAGGTGGCTCAAGGTCATACAAGCAGAGAATGCTGGAGCTGGAGTTTGAGCCCTGGTGTCTTGACCTCACAGCCGAAGTGCTTATCTACCACCCATGGCCTAGGTATAGATCATCTTGATTTAAACTCTACTAACCAAGGGGATAACTAGGGATGTTTCTGTCCTCTAAGAAAAGTGAAGGGGCTGGATCAAGCACTCAGTGTGGTCTCTGCCCCACTTTTTTTTTTTTTGGCAGAACCAGGGATTGAACTCCGGCTCTTGCGCTTGTCAGGAAAGTGCTTATTCCACTGAGCCATCACTCTGGTCCCTCAGTGTGGTCTCTGAGTCCATGTATATGACATTTACATAGTCTACCTTTATAAGTACTCATCTAGTTGTTGGCTTATTTTCTTTAATTCTTTTTTCTTTTTGGAACTTGAAATTGAACACAGGATCTTGCGCTTGCCAGGCAGGCTCTGTGCCACTCAGCTATATCTTAGGCCCTAGGTTCCTACTTTGTTTTTTAAAAGAACAAAGGACACCAACATGTCATGAATTTTCTGGATCAAGACACGCAACCTGGATGGCTGGGTGAAGCTGCAGAAAATGCAGTTCAGCTAGCACTAGCATTGAGAAAGGACTGATTTTGTGGCTGCAAGAAGATGTATCAGACCTTTGCTGAGACTCCTATCAATTCATAGTCACTCACCTATTCACCCGAATATACAACCGTCTATTCATACACCTACTGACATATCCATTCATCCTATCTGTCTACCCATTCACCCTTTCATCCTCAATCCACCTCTCTATTCATCCCTCTCTCATCTTATAGATTATATATCTATGTGTTTATTGCCAATTAATCCACTTACCCCATGCATTCACTTTGTATTTCCCAGAATCCCATGCCAGAAGCCTGGAGAAGACTGCTATATCTCTTGCTGCCAAAGGCTCACAGCCTGCCTCTGATGGTGAGAAGACAGAGGAGCGATGCCCTTGTGGAGGGAGCACCAGGCAGAAGCCCAGCCCTGGCCAGGGTCTTATTTCCCAATCTGAGCTGCAGGCAGAGGGACTGAAGGACATCATGTGTCTCCTGCCCATCTCCTCTTGTAGTTTCTGGGTATTCTGCAGTCTGATTCTCCCAGCCTGGTCTGGAGGGAGCTGGACTTCTGCCCTGGACTGAGTTGCCCAGCCTAGTTCATCTGGGTCTAGAAAGGGTGCCCCCTCACAGTCTCAGTGCCCCATTTGGCCTTGTCCCCAAGACCACAAGGCTAAAGATGCTGAAGACTGGTTCTGATGGCCAAGAACCTGGTCTGGACGCCTGGACTTTATAGCAGGCTTTGGGGTACCGCTCTGGTTTTGCTGTAGTTGAGTGTGTGACTTTGGGTGAAATCTTTTGCTGCTCTAGCCCAGCTATCTCTGTTCTCCACTTACTTATTTTGAGCGTCTACATTGCTACAGATGGAATCCTTTTTCGAAGGATGATTTTATTGCCGAGTAACAGCAGAGTTGGACTGCACACTAATTATGTGCCAAGTTTTGTGCTAAGCACTTTCCACTTACTAAATCATTTTATCCTCACAATAATACAATGATTTCCCCCAGGAAATTGGGACCAAGTAACTTGCGAGCTTAAGTAACTTGTTTATATTCACACAGCGAGTGAGAGGCTGCACCCAGGCTGTCTGACTCCAGCACAGGAGTTTTAATCCCTGTGCATTCCACCAGGGCCTCTGAGCCTCTCACGCTGATGGTTGTCAGTGCACAGAAAAAGAAGCCACACAACCAGGGTACTCTCAGGAAGGATCCGTAGAGACAGGAGAGGGTCCTACCTTGGATGCCAGTGCCGCAGGCCTAGCGGGACCTGGGTGCCCAAGATGGAAGTGACCTCTACTTGGGTTACAGAGCAAAGACCCTCGCTTCCCAGTACCTGGTCTCTCCCTGGCCTTACCAGCTGCACCTCTTCTAGATGCCACTGGCTGGCTCCTGGGATGTGACCCTCAGTCCCCAATACAGAAGTGAGGCTGGAGCCTCAGTGCTAGTCTCTGAAGCTCCTCGTGTAACATGTTCCTGTGGAGCCAGTTCTGCAGCCCTTCCGGGTGACCCTATGAACTCCTTTGCTATAACCTAATAGCATACATCTCAGTCCAAGCCCACCCCAAAGGGATGTGCCCAGATGCCTGCCCCATTGCTCAAGGCCTCTTCTTGGACCTGCCCCTCTCTTCACTCTGCAACATCTGTGGGACAAAATCACCAACGGGATCTCAGTTATTTTAGGAAGGCCTAGAGAACAGAATGAAGCATGCTGCTCTGCCAAAGTGAGGGAAAGAAGACCAAAATGTCATCATTTCTAGCATCGCCCCCAGGGCTCGCTGTCCTCTGTCTGCACGCGTTCTCTGACCTACTTTCTCCCTTTGTCGGTTCTGCCTCCCTGAGCCTGTAGCTCCAGGGTGATTCGGGTACATGCTCAGCTCAGGGTGCAGAGACTGCCTCCTGCTCCTCCTCCTCCCTCACTACTTCTCAGTCCCTCGCCGCTCACTCTCATACTCCTTCAGGATTCAGAAAAGCTGGTGGTGGCTTCCACCACCTCACCTGATTGTGAAGGCTGTAACCAACTCAGGGGCACAAGGTGAGGTCAGGGTTTGGGTACATTTGAAAAGTAGACAAGAAGCTCAGTTGGTTACCCAGAGATGCACACAAGGCAGAAATGCCCTACATTTGGGTGGCCACAGGTATCTGGAAGGGCAGATCCTACATATTTCTTCCATCATCTGATTTCTAGTGAATTATAAAGAGGCAACCTGTTGTAAGACAGACAGACCTCAGCATGACAAACCTGGGCAGCTTAGCTGAGACAGTAAGGCTGATTTTATTTACCCAAACCAATACTACTATTAACACCAGTGCTACTATTAACAACACCAGGATCTTTGGCAGCAGATTGTTCGCAAAAGTGGCTACAATGAATCCCCTCTCTGCATCCATACCCTTGTGGCACATTCCCACCAGAGGTAGTGTCTATATTTTGCTCTGTAATTCTGGGCTGGCATCTGGACAGCATGGGCCAATGAGATACTGCGAAGTAAGGATGTGTCTGTTCAGAATCCTGGGTCTCAGAGAGCCTGTACACTTCAGTTTCCTGTCACAACTCTGTTCCTCACACTAGCCTGCTGAAGGAAGCACAGTAGTGTATAGTAGAGTTGAGCCAGCCCAGCAGAGGCCAGGCTAGACAGCTGAACCCTGCAGATGTGCAAGGGAGCCCAGATACCAGAAGAGCCAGCCAGCAGAGCCCAGCCTTAAGGCCAACCCAGGGATTTTGTGTTAAATATAACTGGCAGTTGGTATCCACAAGAGATTGGGTCTGTGACTATCAGAAGATACCCACTATGTATGCTCATTATATAAAATGGCATAGTATTTGCACAAAGCATGTAGAATCCTTCCATAGACTTTATTTATTTATTTTTAAATTTTTATTTATTTATTTGTGTGTGTGTGTGTGTGTGTGTGTGTGTGGCCAGCT
>NDGN011334131.1:0-12628 GCA_002564285.1 Tympanoctomys barrerae | reverse complement strand
AGTGATCCTCCTATTTTCAGCCTCCCCAGCACTGGGATTACAGGCATGCACCACCACACCCAGTTTGTGGCCAGGTCAGCATGCCCGAGGGTGGAGCAGGGGCCCATGTGGCGTATGGTGCTAGGAATCAAACCCCGGTCCCTGCACTTGCCTAAGCAGGCACTTAGTCTGCTAAGCTATCTTGCTGGCCAAGCCTTATATTTAGAATGAACAGTAGTAGTTTTAACAGACACTTTACAGAGGCAAATACAAAAATGACCACTGAACACATTAAAAATGTTCAATATTATTTGTCATTGGAGAAATGCCAGTTAGAACTGAAACAAGATAAAAAGAATACAGGTAGTAAAAGTATTAAAATTAAGACTACTGTTTTGGTAAACAATCTCACTGTTTTTAAAAAATCAAGTACACATTAACCGTACTACCCCCTAATCCCATTTCTTTCTCTGCCTACAAAAGGAAAAGGAAAAATATCCTTGAAGAGTCCTTGAAAAACTAGAACTAGAGGTCCCATTCAGCCCAGCTGTTCCTCTTCTTGGTATCTTTCCAAAAGAATTAAAAGCATCATACCACAGTGATGTATACATACCCATGTTTATAGTAGCACAGTTTATAGTAGCCCAGATGCCCACCAACTGATGAATAAATAAAGAAGATGGGGTGTTTTTGTACAGTGGAGAACTACTCAGCCATGAGGGACGAAAGAGACATGTATAGATAGGTAAATGGATGCACCTTGAGACCATACTCTTATGTGAAGTAATTGATACAGGTGTAAGTATCACATGGATTCTCTGTGAGAAACTAAAAGTGTAAATAAGGACCAAAATGTATAATAGATACTGTGCAATAGGAAGAAAACATGCAAATGGAAAAGGACACAAGGGAGGGGAGAAAGGGAAAGGAAGGGGAAAAAAGCAAAATGGAAACAAAGCTTTTGTAAATAAGGTGAAGAGAAGAAGGGAGGGGAGAGAGATGGGGAGAAAATAAAGAATCAGTATATCATGTACAGGTACAAATTCCATATGATGAGTGTCATCATTATGTGTATCTGAACTATACCAATAAACTTAATTTAATGATTAAAAAATAAACAGTATGGAAATACTTAAGCAAAATGCAGCTTGTAACTATTCAGCTGGAGTGGTGAAGGATAGGATACTATGTACTGTTCACATTAGATAATTAGTTTTCTTTGTATTTTTCCATATGAAAGTAAGTTTCTTGAATTTATTCTTTCTAGTAAGAAGTAACTGTTGATAATTTTTAAATCCACATCCAGTATTTTACAATCTTTTCTTGTTTTTTGATTTCATGAGTAAACACACAAGGAAAACTAGACCTGTTCTAGTCCAGCCTTAAAAGATTTGATTTGACTATTTATCTCATTCAATTCGTCAGTGTTTTTGTAAAGCAGTGAATAAAATAGAATTGGGGGAAAAAAAGGAGTACAAATGGAGATAGAATGGGTGTACTGCAGGATAGATAAATAAGTCTCATGAACTAGTATAGTTATGTTAGTAATAGAACCTAAATAGTGTATATATGCATGATCAGTGAACAGTTACTTTAACTTAGCTACATATTTAAAAGTTTTCATAGTGTTGGGGGAAATGATTACCATTAATGGGAAATGATTACAAAAATTATGCATCTATTCTGTGGAATACTATGAAGCAGCTATTGTTCTATTACATGGAAAGACTTCTGAGGCTTTCTCATAGGTAAAACTGTTGAAAAATATTTTTTTCAAATTCACACTATATTTGGAGTAAGAAAATACATTGAAAGAAGTTTGAAGTTGGTGATTTATAATCAAGAAGAACTGCTCTCATCTCAGTGTTTGGCATTTTCAAGGCACAAATATATCCACACATTAAAAAAAAAAAAAAAATAGACCAGAAGGGCTTGCTTCAGATAGAGTTTAGCACATTAGCAATCCTAGAAATAAAGTAATAGTAAAGTAATGTTTTGAGCCATCAAATTGCAAAGATAAGAATGTACATAGCCCTAGGATGAACATACTTTCTAAAAGACAGTTTTGACAGTGTTTCAAAAACCTTAATAAAAGTGCTGGCCAAATAGCTCAGCAGATTAAAGCACCTGCTTAGGCAGACTCAGAAGCTGGGGGTTCACCCCAGCCTGCCATGCTGGCCCACCCCCAGGATATGCTGAGCCAGTGATTGAGACTGGGTGTGGTGATGCATGTCTGTAATCCCAGTTTGTTGCATGCTGAATACAGGTGAATCACTACTAATCCAATCTACATAGTGAGACCCTGTAGACCCTGTACTAAAATACAAAAAAAAAAAAAAAATTTAATAAAATGCTCATTCTTGATTTGATGTAGCATTTCCTCTTACAAAAATATTCAGTGGGTATATTAAAGGTGTATGTACAAGGAAATTTATTGCAGTGAGGATTTAACAGTGGAAAATTGGTTATAGCCTGTAAACGCTTCATAAGAGTTAGATAAATTAATTATACTATGTCCAAATAGTAGAAAAATACCCAACTATAAGGAAGGGTGGTACAGGGCTATATGTATTTTTATGGGGAAATATGTCCACTATGTTAAGAGGAAACAAAATAGAGACTTTAGAAGTAATAACTTGGAAGGATCTATCTCAGAATACTACTAGTAGGTGTTTGGGCATTTTTTGTTGTTGTTGTTTTTGTCGTTATCGTTGTTGTTATCGCAATGCTAGGGATCAAACCCAGAGCCTTGTTTAGGCAAGTGCTATGCCATAAGCTACTCCCCTGGTTGTTGTGCTTTTTTTACATTGTGCATTGAGTCTCTAACAATGATTGAGTGTTACATTCTGAAATGATAATTTTTAATGTACTTGTGTTTCCAAAGAAGCATTGGATATTGGTGTTGACAGTTGTGAAAAAGTGCAGTGTAATAACACTTTATCAGATAAATGGTGGTGTGTGAAGCACATTGAAGCAGCAGCGACTCATATACCAGTTTTAAAAGATGAGCTCAAGAGAGCCATCAGCCTAAGACACTTAAAGCTGGGTATCTTTTCTTCAGGATGTTTGAATAATTACCCTTATCTTTCCTGCTACATACAACCAAAACTAGACACAATGTATAAGATAAATAGAGAAGACTTTGAAAGGTGAAGAGAAGCACCCCAGCTAGGGACTGTGAGACACTGGGAAAGACATGAACTAGAGTGATACGAGAAGAGGCCTGTGTGGAGCCTGATTGTTCCCAGCCATCTGTACCAAGGTGTCTGTTCGCTACCATGGGTGAAGAAGGCCAAGGAGGGAACCTGAATTTAAAAGAAATGCAAAGTTGCAGAAATCCAAATTTCTAGGGCAGAAGTACTAGTCAAAAACCGTTTATCACCAGGAACCAGGAGAATCTTAGCTGAACTAGGAAGAGGCCAATAGACATCAGCTCAAAGATAGTACAGGTGTTAGCGTCATCTCACAGCCTTTAAGAGCAGCCATCACAAAAAGGCTCCAGTGAGCACTTACACATATGCTTGAAACAAATGAAAAAATTAGAAAGCACCAGCAATAAATAAGACTGTAAACAACCAAAAGGACATTTTAGAATTGAAAATTACATTGACTGGATTTTAAAAATGCATGGGTTGATGGAGAATAACATAGGAAAGACTCAGTGAATTTGGAAAGATTATTAATCTAAGCAAGAAAGAAATAGGCTTTTTATTTAAAAGTTTATAGACCCATGAAACATTGGAGTACCAAAAAGAGGAGGAAGAAAAAATATTCAACAAAGTGATGCTGAAAACTGCTAAAATTTGACAAAACACAGAAACTTGCAGTTTCAAGAAACTGAGTGAACCCCAAGCTGGTTTTGAAAAATCCCCCCAAAAGACATACTATAGTCACATTTTAGGCAATGAAAGAAATCTTGAAGACAGCAAGAGAGGCAACCCATTGACAACAGGGAAAGGGCAAGAAAAAGGCACAGAATGGGTTTTTTTTTTTCTTCAATTCAAAAAGATCACAGAATTGAAAGAAAAAAACTACCAATACAAAATTCTGTATCCAGTTATCTGAACATCTATATTCAGTTCATTCAAAATACACAATCAAAGGCTAGGGAGATAGCTCAGTGGCAGAAGCACTTGCCTGACAAGTGCAAGGTCCTGAGTTCTATTCCTGATACTATAAAATAAAATAAAATTATACAAAATACACAATTGAAAAAAATATATACAATCGAAAAGACATGAAATTCACTATCTTCAAGTAGCTTATAGGAGGAAGGGAAAAGAAAACAGGCTGGTAATGAAAAAATATTAAAGAAATTTCTTTAAGCAAAAGAAATGGTTAAAAAAAAAAGAAAGAAATGGTAAAAGGAGAAGCCTTGAACTATCAGGAAGAACAAACAAAAGAGTAAACATAACAGGCATTTCCTCTTTCTGAACATTTACTATTAAAACATTTTTTACCCTTAAGTATTATAGAATGCTGTCTAATGTGGCTAGAGGAGATAAACACTATAAATGAGGGAAGATAGGACCACAAGGAAGGTAGTCTCTGAAATTTAAAGGAACTGAAAAAAAGTTGATACCAGTAGATGGTGATAAGTTAATAGTACAATACCTAGAATGACCATTAAAAGGCTTAATAAAAAAAAATTATTTTTTAATTAAAAAAAAAAAAGCTGGGGAGATAGCTCTCAGTGAGTTCAATCCCCAGTACCGCATGCTATGCCATTGGGCTCACTATGCAGGTCCAAAAACCAGGAGTGATGGTGCACACCTATAATCCCAACCCTGGGGAGGCCGAGATGGGAGGATCACAAGTCTGAGCTACATAGTGAGACCCTGTAACAAATAAATAAATAAATGATTTTTTAAAAATCTTCACAATGCATAATCAAAAGTACTTTACAGGGCCAGTGAGATAACTCAGCAGACTAAGAGCCTGCTTTGGCAAGTGCAGGGACCAGGGTTTGATACCCAGTCCCACGTTGAGCTGGCGGCCAAGTCCGGGCATGGTGGCACACACCTGTAATCCTAGCACTGGGGAGGCTGAAAACAGGATCACTATGAGTCCGAGCTGCATAATGAGACCTTGTACCAAATACATAAATGGGAGGAAAAATGCACTTTACAAAATTCACTATCAGTCTAGAAATTTCAGGCTGAAATTGTAGCATATCTGTGGTTACGTTAAACATAAATGGTCCACATCCAGTTATTAAAAGTTTTACAGAGTGGATTTTAAGACTGGCACACTGTTACTTAGAAGTCAAACAATGATATAGGTGGGTAGAAAATAAAAGGTAACTGTGTATTAGTCTGCTTTCTGTTGCTATAATGAAATAATCCTAAGGCATCATAAAAAGGATGTTGCTTTTGCTCACCATTCTGGATGTTCAAGGGCTGGCAGTAGCTCAGTTCTGATGAGGGACCTTTGCCTATATCGTGTTCAGATGGCATTGTAGTAGGAGTCATAAGAGAGGGAGAGATCAAGAAGCCAGAGAGACTAAGGGAAGGCCAGTTCTGTTTTTCCTAACAGCTTCTTACTTAATTTCAGTGCCAGAAGAACTTTATTAACCCTACCAAGGCCAGCATTCCACTGACTTCTGATGAGGCTCCACCTTTTTAAAAAGACTCCATTGCCCTCCTTTTATTGCCACACTGAGCTGCCCACCAGCATGTGAACACTTGGGGAACATACTCCAGCCATAGCACTTTGTAATATCAAAATCTAGAAACCAAGATGTTGTTCAGTAGGGGAATAACTAAATAAATGATATATTAATATCATGGAATACTACTCAGTAGTCTGAGAGTGGACTATTGATACTTTGAACAAATTACGTGAATCTCAGTGGCATACTTGCATGGAAATGTCAGTTTTGAAAGAACACAAGCCAAATGGATGTGTTTGTATATGACACAGTTACAGAGATGGAAAACAGATTGGTGGATGCTAGAGACTAGTGATAATAGGAGAAGGAAAGGCCAGGGAGATAGATCAGCGGCATAAGCCTTGCCTGGCAAGTACAAGTCCTGAGTTCAATCCCCAGTACCAAAAAACCAAAGACAAAAAATCTTGAGTAGGAGAAGGAAGGCATAATGTAAATCTAAATAGGTAGTTTGAGACCTTTGCTGAAATGGAATAGTTCTGTAGGGTCTTGATTTGGGTGGTTACACAAATACATACCATTATGAAGGAAAACTGTACCCCTCTATACCATTTTTGCAATGTACGGAGCTATGATTGTTTCCATATAAAAAGTTTTTAAATGGTAAATGATAAATTCTAAGTAGGAAGAGTTTGAGTACTTTAAATGCATTAATATATTTCATGCATTTTCAGATATAAAACAATGTGTTTATTTTGTACATCTAAAATAGAATGTCTTTTCTAAAATGACTTACGAATTTAGTTTTTATCAGTGGTAAAGAAGGTACCACTTTATTCCATGCTTTATCTTTTTTGATAGCTGGCTTCCCATTCTCCCTTGAGGAGCTACTATCTCCTTGTTGTTCCCAGACAGCACTCTTATTTCTGCCTCTTTTTCCTACTATAGTTGTCTTGTTCATTTTAATTTTATCAGTATTCTGTTTTGTCAAGAGAATGGTATAAGCCCTATTCATCTAGACTAGGTGCTGTAGCTTAGTACTATTCTACCGTCTTGTACAATTTTTTCTGTTTTTCCCAGAATAGTCTTGTGTTCTCTAGGTGGTAGAGATTAGAACTTAAAAAGGACAAAAAATAAACCTTGAATGTCATTTTTTTTGTGCTTCAAATTATGATATAGAAATGATAGTTTTAACTTGCCAAGGGTGCTGTGATGGATGGACAACTGGTGGTCAGCTTGTAATGCCCAACTCAGCTGAATCACAGTGGTGCTGGGTATGGAGGGCCCACCTGAGGACTGTTGCCAACAAAATAAAAAAGGAGAACTGGAAAAAAAAAAAAATAGAGGAGCCACTGGAAACTTTTGGCTTTCCTCGAGGTGTTGGTTGTTTTGGAGGAGTTTATAGTAGCTTTCCTGATAAGAAAGAACTCAGCTATTCTCATTGCTGAAGGATCTTGGGACCTTTTTACTGAAAATGGCTATACTTCACTTTAGGGAAGTTCTGGTCCTTACTTTGAGCATTGCTTCCTGGTTCCAGAGGGAAAGATGGTGCACTGTTCAGCATCCTGGAGAAGCTTGTCAGTTTGGCTTTCCTGATAATGGACTCAGCTGTTCTCTCACTGGAGGACCTGAGGACCTTCCTGTTGTTGAAAATGGCTCTGGTACTTTTCAAAGGGGCTGTGGTTGTTACTTTGAGCATTGCTTCCTGGTGGATCCCTCAGCCTGCTGACACAGATCTTTATCCCGCTGGCACAGACTTTCTAGCTTCCACCACTGACCTTTGGGCCTTCCCAGTGCAGATTTTTGAAATGACTTCCACAAGTCATTGTTGCAGGCTATTATTGGCCTCTAGATTGGACTCGGAGGCATTGCTATGGACTCTCTTAAGTCTTCAGCTGAACTCATGCAGGACATTGCCATGGGATACAGGTCCTCAGCTAGAGTCTTTGGCCTTTCCTGTGTGGACAGATTTCCTGCACTGTCTTTGTATGTGACTCTTTGGGTGACTGTTATAAATTAATATTATAAATTCTGTGTCCTGTATTATAGTGTTTCCCTTGCAAACCCTGATCACAACAGGTGCCTAGAAAGTAAAGGTTATGAGGTTATAAGAAATCTTGCTGTTTCCTGCCCAGCAAGTTAAATTTGGTACATATAGAGGCTCTAATATAGTAGTGTAGCTTTTCTGATTTCTTTGGTTATCTAATAGTTTTCATTTGGCATAACAAGGGATCAGTGCACTAGTTTTCATTTATAAATATTGCATGTGCTTATGCACATGGGTGTGAGATGTTTGACTTCATTATGTAATTTGTTTTCAGATGACATGATAGATTATATATGTTTACAAATGAGTTTGTAAGTGTGACTTTCCTGTTGATTTGTCTTTACATGTGTTTAGTGATGATGATTGTGAGCATTATAACAGGATGCCATGAAAAATGGATTCATAGTTTTCATAGCAGTCATGGTTTATTATTCATGTTGCATATCTGTTGGTTTCCAGATACTCGAGGAGGCAGAAGCCCAGCATCTGTATCAGTCCATTCTGCCTGACATGGTGAAGGCCGCACTCTGCCTGCCAAGTATTTGCACACAGGTTAGTGAGCAGATATCCTCAGCATACTTTGGATCAGAAAAGCAGATTTGCCAATGAATATGATAATGTTGTTATTTTAAGGAAAAGGTTAGAGGTGAGATAGGATGCTACAAAAGGACATTAAAAATGCATCATTCAATTTCTCAGCTTCTGTTGACACTGAAGTCTGCTTACTCAGATTTCTTTCTTATTGAAAACAAGCTGTATCTTTTGAAAAACAGTCATTTCAAACATGTTAATGGATTTGTGATATATTTTCAAACGGCTCCCCACTTTTTTAGTCCTCCAAAATGATATAACAAATGAGTTCATAGTACTTAAGAATAAAAGAAAAGATATAATATCACTTCATTAGGTATAGGATGTACTAATTATACATTGCTATATAACAAGCTACACCAAAATTTAATGTTAATATGTATTATGCAGTTAATGTGTATTATGCAGCAGTTGTTATTGACCATGAATTTGGGACTGACTAGCTTAGCTAAGGAAGTCATGGTTCCGTCTGTCTTGTGGTTTCAGTCAGGGTGAGGTGAGGACTAGAATACTCCAAAGGCTTGTTGAGGCTGGCTTGGCTGTTGCTCACAAACAGCAGGAGATGCTACAGTGCCTTTTGTGACCAAGTTTCTTGAGCCTCCCAATATCACTTAGTCTGTTTTTCTACTCATTAGAAGCACATCACTAATTATAGCTCTGACCCAAGCAGAAGGAGATTAGACTCCACTTCTTAAAGGGATTAATATTAGAGGATTTGTGAGCATATTTTCAGACCTTCTTAAGAGGTTGTTTTGTTCTTCATTTTCTTCCTGTGTTTGTATTTGCCCTTGTCTTTTTGTTTTAGGGCCAGCACCTTTCTGTGATGCTAACCAGGGTTCTAATACTGTTGTTCTTCAAGAGTTCTTGGGACATTTTGGGTTTGGGAAAGTAATAGTTTCTCAAGCAGTGTCACTGGCAACCAGAAACCCCCACACAAAGGAGAGGCCTAGGTGTGGTCCTGCCACCAGCAGTTGAGAACTGGTATACTGCATTTGTTAGCTTTTTGCTATAATGGTTCCAGTACTTTTAAACTTTAATTTCACCTCAATAATACATTGTCTATAATAAATTTTATTATTAGACAGAAAATATATTTAAAAATAACTCTTTCTGCTAGAAGTTACTTCATTATATTACATACTTTTTTCCCTTCTTACCTTGTACAACGTCTTGCTACTATCCAGTTCTGCTTTTTACTACTTCCCTTATGAAGTCTTTTCTGCTTTCCCCAGGGAAGCTTTAGCCACACTGTTATGCTTCCCACAGTTTTTAACTTACGTCTTTACAAATCTCCCACTAGATTGTTTTCCTTGAAGAGGTATATCTGTGTCTTTAGATTTTGTATGGTGCTTAATTTCTTTTTTAATTCAATGTGTAATTCATGATCAACAATACTTAGCCTTTTGACAGACTCAATCCTCTTAAATCTCCTGCTAGGAGAGGAAGTTTCCTTATTTTATTTAAAGAGATAATTGTTATTCAAAACTTCTAAATTAATAAGCTACCATAAGTTGCTGAGTACAACCACATCAGATTCCTGGCCCCCAGCTTTTTATCCTGGCTTAGTATAATGTTGTTCTTTAATTAGTGTGTTACTAAGAAAGCATTTTTCATCTCAATTTTGTGCTCTGCCAAAAGTCAATCTCTTCTATGAAAATTAAGATGTGACTTGAGATCAAAATATGTTTGTACATTGATGTTTGATGATTTATGACATTAGACTACTCTAGGTCAAATATAAAAGGTTAATTTTAGAGTTTTCAAAAGAAAGACACTTTGTAAGGAATGTCTTGAAATATCTTGGCTGGTAGTAACCTCCTAGTGTCTCTCAGTGATATCTGTCTTCTCTTTTGCCTAAGTATCTACTTTTAGACATCGCTCTTCACCAAGAGAGCAGAAGTCATTTATTCTTTTAAAACTTGCTTTCCATTTATTTGGGTATGAGAAATATTTGTGGTTCAAGTCCATATTCACTGTGAATTTTTAAAATCATTTTTCTAGCTAACTTGGTAAATGGTAGTCAAAAACTCATTTCTCATTAAAACCAAATACTAGTTTGCTTTTAGCCATGAGTATTCTGTCACCTTGCCCAAACTTTTGCTGGGTTATGAATAAACGTTTAAGATGTAAAATGGAGATCAGTGTGAGTTCTTCATTTCTTCTTGGAGATGGCATTTAGGAAGGCCTGAAAAAAGGAAGAATTTTGGAGACCATAGTGGAAGTATGTTCTATACATTTTGCTTTTTTGTTTACTTGTGAATTTTTCTAACAGAAGTAGTTAGATTGCAAGATTAAGCCTTTATTCATTCTGGCAAATGTTCCAGCAGTGATATGTGCTCCTTGTTACTTAGGAATATTGTGGTTTTCATTCTTCTTGCCTGCCTCTCCTCAGGCACATTCTGTGTGTTGATTTCTGAAGAATGATCAGGATAGTTCGCTCTAGGCAACTGGTTTGAGTGATACTTGGCATTCTTCATTCTTGTTTTTTTTTCTGAAAGAGAAGGAAAAACCTCTCCAAATGTTAGGGGACACTTTGAAACTTAACATCTATTGGGTAAGTTAGCAGTCCTTAAAAATATAGTTTCAACATTTGAAGTAGAATAAAACCCACCTAAAATAATACTCAGTGGGCTGGGGAAATGGCTCAGTAGAATAAGCGTTTCACTGGCAAACGCAAGGATCTGAGTTCAATCCCTGGTTCCGCAAAAAAAAAAATAATAATAATAATACTCAGGTCCAATGGATCATAATGATGATGAAACTTCCCTAAATTTGAATTTGGTACAGGTAGTAAACATTTTGGAAGTAAAAGATTAAAAAAAGTCCAGCATCTGCCTTAACTTGGGATGTTTGATTATGTAGGAAATGCCTGCTACAAGTTATCCATGTCAGTGTGATGATTTTCACATGTTCCACTACATTACTTTAATAAATTATATTAGAGTCTCATAAATTGTCCACATGCAGTGTGATTCAGAATAAGAAGGAAAAGACTCATTTATTAAATTATTTTCCTTAGATCATTTTACTTGGCCCCAAGATAGAAAAATTCCTCATTCAACAATTTCTAGTATTAAAAGCAGATTTTAACATAAGCAACAATAACTGAATTCAATATTGCATTTTTTGTTATGTCTTGGTTTTAATTTATCATTACATGGGTAATGTTTTTACTTACTTGCTAAAGCAATCTCGTTTTTAACTAATGAGTAATGTTTTGTGTTCTCACTATGATAATTATTGATTAGAAATCTGCAGTTTGTCAACCAAGTACCCTTTTCCAGCCCACCCTGATAAGCAGCTCTTGACTTTAGCAATATTGCTGATTTAAGGATTCAAGAGTGGCTCAAAATTATTCCTGCATTAATTTAGCAAATGTAATTTAAGACCTCTGCTTTCAAAATTGCTAAACTAATTATCACTGTTGTCTGTCTTTCTCTTTCCTCCATCAGCCAATACCGCTTCTGAAGCAGAAGATGAATCATTCCATCACAATGTCCCAGGAGCAGATTGCCAGTCTTCTAGCTAATGCATTCTTCTGCACATTTCCTCGGCGGAATGCTAAGATGAAATCAGAATATTCTGGTTACCCTGACATTAACTTCAATCGGTATGTTTTCAGAGAATACTGTTGCACAGCAAAAAAGAGAAAAGAAAAAGGAACTAATACTGTTCTAGTAATGTGCCATGGGCTAAGCATTTCGTGTATAATTAACCGATGTCATCTTTATAATTCTATAAGTTAAGTGATGTTTTTACCATTTTACAGGCAATGTAGTTAAAGTTCAGAGTTGAAGCATTTGGTTGGTATCCAGGCAGCACTAATTCACAGAACTGAGAGTTCCTATCCATTATTCCAGTGCTCCTGTTCTTTCCATTCCCCCAGGTTGTTCTGCTCAGAGTGCTATGGATTCCACTTGCCTGTTTAGATATTCATTGGAATATTTTTCATACAACATATTCCTTGTATACTGAGAGAAGGTTAAAGTGAGGGTAAAAGTGCCAAGTGTGGTGATGAATACCTGTAACCCCAGCACCATATGACAGTGAGGCTGGAAGATCACAAATATGAGCCCAGCCTGAGCAGTTTATCAAGGCCTTGTCTTAAAACTGAGGGAAGGGGGAGTTGAAGGGGCTTAGTGTGAAGGCTCTGGGTTCAAGCTCTAGGGCTTAAAAAAAAGTGCAAGTAAAACTCGTTTCTACAAAACTCTTATGAAGTGAGAGTGTGTAATCATGAGCCTTGAAAAGTATAGGTGAAAAATGACTGATATTTTAATAGATAAGACTGATTTATTAATGTAAGATTTTTGAGAGGAAGCCTAAGGAATACTCAAGATTATTTGACTCAGTTAATACATTGAGAAGGTATTGAGCCATTTTCCCAAATGAAGTCTTTTTCATCA
>NDGN011334124.1:0-14316 GCA_002564285.1 Tympanoctomys barrerae | reverse complement strand
AGGGGTGGAGGAGGACCCACAGTAGAGAATGCACTAACAAATATCTACTCAAGACTATTAAAGTCTTCTATTTTGTCAAATATTGACACATAATTTAAAGTAATAATTTAAAATAAACAAAACAATACAAATGTAACTGAAGTTACCCGAGTACTCCAACAAAACTCTACCACCTTTAAAAGCAATCACAGTATGGCATTTATTTATAAATTATTATTACATAACATCTTAATTTCTTTTCTCAAGGCTGAGACAAAATATCTAACACTTAAGGTTAAAGATGGCAAGGATTATTTGGCTCACACATTGCAGAGATTTCAGTTCACTGGGACTGACTCCAAGGCAGGGTGACATGGCAAAGGGGTACTGCAGAAAAGAAACAGTCCATGGTAGGCAGAAGGCAAGCAGGCAGCAAACTGCAAGCTACAAGTGACAACTCTCTTTCTGCCCCTTGTATGTTAGGCAGGCTGCCCAGCCTGAGAACATGTAGCACCCACACTCAGAGGCGGGAAGCCTTAACCCCAGCACTGTACCATGAATGAATCCCAGCAACACAAACTTGAGATCCAGCCACCTCCAACTAGCCCCTCCTTCAACCACATGATGCTTTGGGGTGACATTTAGATATAAGCCATAACACATACATATTCAAAATAAATGCCATATGCTATTTTTAATATTGTAATGTTTTATACTCAAAAGATATTGTGCAAAATCTTTTTATGTTAATATTAGGGTATTGTTATGGTACTAGAAATTGAACTCAGACCCTTTCACTTGCAAGGCAGGCACTGTGCTGTTGAGCGAACCTATAATCCCAGTGCTTGGGAGGCTGAAAACAGGAGGATCACTACGAGTCCAATCTGTGGTTTCTTAGAAGTTTTTTCATTGAATTCTAGGCTGAGCTATATCCCTTCTCCAATATTAGGTTTTTGAGACCAGTTACTTTTATACATTACCCTGCATTGTTAATTTAATACAATAAAAATGCACTGCTTCCTTATGGAAGGTTCAATGTTCTTTATTCATACAAAATCCTGAGTATTTTCTAAGTGGTGAATTAGGGGCCTGAATTTTTTCCACTATATGGCTTCACTCATAGATTCCTTTCATGCTGTATAGAAGTGGAAACAAAATCAAAGAAGGGAAAGTATGCTAGATATTTAACCATTTTGAGCAAGAAGACACCTGTACCATCTCTTTTCACATTCTGTTGCTTGAAGCATGTCATATGATTCTTCTAACTTAGAAATGTGAGAAATCTGTGACTGGTGTTCCATAACAGAGTCAGCCACAAAATTTTATATATATATATATATATATATATGTATAATATACATATTAAATTATGCATAATATACATTATATAGCAAGTTATATATAATTCCATATATATCTAATATATGATATATACATCACATATATCTTATGTATAATATATACATTATGTGTATCTTCCATATATATATATATATATATAATTTTTTCATACTACTACAGATTGAACCAGAGCCTTCAGGTGAAATTACATTCCTAAACACTCTTTAGTTTTTGAGATAGGATCTCAATAAATTCCTGAATTATCCTGGCTAAACTCAAATTTATGATCTCCCTTCCTCAGTCTCCTAGAGAGCTGGATGACAGGTATGAATTACTGTACCTGACTTGTCACAAAACTGTACTTGTAGCTCATTCATTTAAGTCTGACAGAGTTTATCATTCAATGACTGTACCATAATGAACCACTGAAATTTGGGAGGGGGTTGTGCCTCTGTGTGTGTGTGTGTGTGTGTGTGTATGTGTGTGTTGTGTGCGTGTGTGTGTGTGTCTGTGTGCCTATGCATGCGCAACACTATGTCTATCTTCAGCATTCATCAGACAAGCTTAATATTCACAGAGGTTAAGTAATTAACTTAAATGTTTCCATTTATCTACAGTTTTATGAACATCAACTTTAGGAAACTGGATCATCAAGTTTAAAAATTTAGGGCCAGCCAGATAGCTCAGTGGACTAAACTGCCTGCTTAGGCAGAGCATGGCGGCCGGGTACAATCCCCGGCAAGGTGTAGGGTGCCGGCCCCACCCCAGCGTACGCTGAGATGGTGATGGAGATTGGGCATGGTGGTGTGCGCCTGTAATCCCAGTGCTTGGGAGGCTGAAAACAGGAGGATCACTACGAGTCCGATCTGTGGTTTCTTAAAAGTTTTTCCTTTGAATTCTAGGCATATTACTCATTATTTTTTCATTTGTTTTTTATTGAGGGAGCGCTTTATTTTCTCTATGTTCTTTTGTTGTGATTATCACTTGCAAAAGTATTTTGTAAAACTTTTTAAAACTTTTAAATGGTCTCTTGAATCATTGAAAATTACATGATTAGAAATTCAATGTTATCAATTGCATTATAACTTAGGTTTTTTTATCTTAAGGTACATTTCTACAACCAATGCCATGAAAAATTTAGCTTCTTCATTTTAACTTATAGTTTCAAGGATTTTCACATATTGTATTTTGGATATACATTTGTATATGCTATGAAGTAGGTCTATATATTTTTATTTTTCATTATGCTTAATCAATTCTCAAAGCATTGAAAAACTTGTAATTTCTGATTACAGTGTTGCTCCCATGATCTATCATGTATGCATGTTATGAGATCTGATTCTTGATAGACTATTCAACACTTGGAAATTTAAATATTTTTATAAAATCTTAAGATCTACTAGAGTTGGGCCTGGCGAGATAGCTCAGTGGTCTAAAGCGCCTGCTTAGGCAAACTTAAGCAAAGTGCAGGGATGGTGGTTCATTCCTCTAGCACCACAGGCCAGCAGGCCCTGGTCCCTGGGTGGGCTGAGCCAACCACACACACACACACACACACACACACACACACACACACACAAAGTTCTACTAGGGTAAAACTTTTCTGCTTTGATCTTCTATAGTTTTTTCAAGCTATTACTTATTATAGATTTGTTAATATTAGTTCTCAAACAACATCATTATAATCTTTTCACATTTTAATTGCATTTTATTGATATTAAAGATTTAGAATAGAATGAATACCCCATTAACACTGATTCTTTATTAACTAATTAATTAATTGGTACAAGGTCTTGCTATGCAGCCTCCCCAGCACTGGGATTACAGGCATGCACCACCACACCTGGTTTCCGTGGCTGCCACAGTGCACCTGGGATTCTGGGGCCAGCACAGGATGCAGCAATAGTGATCAAACCTGAGTCCTTGCACTTGCCAGAAGGGCACTTAGACTGCTGAGCTATCTCCCCAGCCAAAAGTTGATTCTTTTTTTTTTAATTTAGTTTTTTAATGCATTTAGTACATGATCTACAGGAACTCACCACAAATATCAGACTTGCAGTAATACTCCTGTTCTCAGCCTCCCAAGCACTGGGATTACAGGTATGCACCACCACACTCAGTCTCAATTGCCATCTCAGTGAACCCTGGGGGCGGGGCTGGTGTGGCATGCTGGGAATCAAACCCTGGTCTTTGCGTCTGCCTAAGCTGAGCTATCTGGCTGGCCCTCCAACACTTTTGGTCAGTAAAATTACTTAAATTTTCTAAGCTTCACAATACAAATTTTTAATCTTTTCTTCATGGAAGTATTAATTTTATAGGAAAACTGTCTTTCTTCTATAGTCTCACGTCTCTGTTCATCAAATATGTTAGTCTGCCGTCACCACTACCAACAAATAATTTTCTATTTCTCAGTGAACACTGACCAAGTATCTGTAATTTCACTCAATTCTGAATCTATTTATCTGGAGAAAGCACCAGATCCCACAGGGTAAGGTCTTTATCTACATTATTGTCCACAGTTTTGACACAACTTGTGAATCTAGTGTGTCTCCTGTATTTCTGATTAGCTGGCTCTAAATCAGTTTTCTGAGCCCTCCTCTCATTTATTCACTCATTAGAATAGTCCACAGAACTCCAGGAAATGCTCTGCTGATGACTACCTGTTTGCTATAAAAACTACAACTGGAATGATGTGAAAAACTGGTACATAAGGCCAAGTGCAAGGAAAAGAGGGGGGTACAGCCAGGCCTTCCCTGCACATGTCCCATCCCAAGCTATACTGGAGAGCCACAGTGATAAGCACAGCCTGGAACTCGAACCGATGCATATATCAGTGAAATATAATTGAAGAAAAGAATTCCACTGAAAAATTCAGTTATTTGATCTTTGACAAAGGGACCAACCATGTATGTGTTGGAGGAAAGATAGCCTATCCAACAAGTAGTGCTAGAAAAACTGATTGTATGTGTGCAGAAGTTTGAAACTGGACCTTTATCTCTCACCATATCACTACATGAAGATTAAAATAGATCAAGATCTAAACTTTGAAATAGAAATATTAAATTTACTAGAAGATAGGTAAAATACTGTAAGACATCAGCATAGGAAAGGAGTTTCAAAACAAAACTTCAACTGCATAAAATAAAAGCAAAAATAAACATTAGAATTATATCACACTAAAAAGCTTCTGTTCAGCAAATGCACCAATTATTACAGAGAAGAGACAACATGCAAATGGGAAAAAACTGCCAGCTATTCCTCAGAGGACTAATATCTGGAATATACAGCAAACTCAAAAAATCTAAACACCTAAAGTCAAAGATCCAGTTAAGAAATAGTCAAGAGAAATAAACAGATACTTCACAGAGGAAGAAATACAAATGATCAAATACATGAACAAATACTCAACATCTTTGGCCATTATGAAAATGCAAATAAAAACAAAGCAAACATTATATCTAACTCCAGAAAAAAAAATGGCAGCCATTAAGAAAGCAAATTATGACAAATGCTTGTGAAGTTGTGGTGAAAAAGGAATCCTCCTTCACTGGTGGTGGGGATGTAAACTAATACAGCATTATGGAAATCAGCATAGAAACTTCTCAAAGAACTGAGATTAGAACTTCCACATGACACAGAAGTCCAGGTGTTAGGTGTCTTTCCCAAAGAGGTGAATACATTATACTACAGTATACATAGCAGCATGACTTGTAATCGCTAATCCTAGAAACGGCCAGTATACCCATCAACAGACAATTGGAAATGTGGTACCTATCTATGATGGAATACCACTCAGTTATAAAGACTGACAGATTTTGTAGAAAAATGGGTGCACCTAGAAAATATAGTGTTGAGTGAAATAAAGACACACAAGCTTAAATACCATATGGTATCCCTCACTTGAGTGAGGAAAGGTATAAACAAAGAGAATAATTAAGAATGAGAGAAGAGAATAAGGAGACAGATCTCTTGCAATATGAGAGTGTTCTTAGGGAAAAAGTGCAAGGGGACATGAGAGTAAGGGAACATACCTAGAATAAAGATACACCATGTATAAAAACCTAATAACTTCAATTAATGTAAGCATTGTATGCCAAACATGAGCTGTGACTAATAACATGTAAGAAAATTAGGATCAGGAAATTGGAGGGGAATAGAGTAAAAAAGAAAGTTGTTTTATATACATGTAGGCACTCTCCAGGAAGACTGCAAACTGTAGAAACTGCAAACATAGACTAATAAAATAAAAACATCAGTGTATAAAAAGGTATCCATATATCTATTGTAAACCAAAGATTTTCCCCTTTACTGTATTTATTTAGGTTACATCTTTTTATTGTTGCATTGCATTCATTGATAAGGACATTAGATATAATGAATAGAGATAGTGGCTCTTTTATTTCTCCATTTTTATGAGAGTATTTCTAAATTGTTATCATTAAATCAATGTAGATTTTGCACACATGTTATTTTATTGGATGAATTGTTTTTCAGTATTACAACAAACCTATTTAGTTAAGATGAATTATTTTTATATACTAATTTTTATTTCTGTCTGAAATATACTTTTACTCCAGCTTCCTCCTCCTCCTTATGATTATTGTTCTGATCTCATGACTCCTTCCCAAGTTCAGCATTCCAGCTGTGGCCTTAACTTGCTCTTCCTCACTCGTCGGATATGCTTTTTAGTCAGGTTTCTGGTTGCTGGAATAAAATGTCCAGGAGTTAAGCAAGGAAATGGTTTACTCAGCTCAGCTTTCAGCTCACCTTCATCATCGGGCTCTGAGACAGGAGCACCATGACAGAAGCGTGTGGGAGGGCAATGCTGCTCACTTCAAGACTGCAGAGCAAATCCTCTGCAGGCTAGCAGGCCCACAGGAGCTTGGACTGGGAAGGCGCTCGCCCAGGGCTCCCCTCCAGCTGGTTCCGGCCTCCTGACAGAGCATCCAGCTATGAATACTAGGGGATTATTCCACAGATGAACACAGCACCATATGACCTGATCACCTTCCCAGCATATCTCAATCCAGTCAACTTGACAAGCTTTATCATCACATCAGGTTCTGTATTTAAATTTTTAATGGATGCTGAATATGAGCTATTATTTCAAAATTTAAAATCTTTAGAGCCAAGAAGAGAGTTATGAACTGTCTAAGTTTAAGGAAACTTCAGCATACATGTAGTAAAAAAATCTGAGGAACAAATAATATACTCTACAGAAAAATATAAACTGAGAATATAAGGGGGCATTAAATTAAGTCTGAGTAAGTATAATATTTAGTAACTGCTTATGATAGTGAAACTACTAATGAGGTAGAAGGTCAAAGAGGCAAGAGCACTTTGAAGAATATATAATAATGAGTGTGATTTAAGGGAGTATAGATTAATATTATTGAAGTTTAAGAATTAAAAAGGTTCAATTCCCTGAAATGAAAGTGACTATTATAAATTGCAAACATATACTAACAAAATAATTAAGAAAATGCCTATGATATTTGATTAATAACTGCTATATACATCTAAGGGATAATATCTTCAATTGATTAGTCTAAAGTGTGAAGAATTAATTTGACAGTTCTCTTTTAGTTTCCAGCAGTGATTTTCCATTTGAAAGGTGGATTAGGTCACTGAAATGTTTTGACTTATATCTAGATTTAAGTGAAATTTTAGCATAAAAACTTTAGTCATCAAAAGTAAAAAAAAAAAATGCACCAAATAGCTTCATAGAATTACCTTAAAAATGTTGCCAAAAAATTGCTTTAATTTGGTGAGATTTGCCTGCTCTTTATCAGTATACAAATAAGCAATGGGCTAACGTGGGTAAGTTTTGCAACATGCTATCTGCTGGTACAAGTGAAATTATTGAAATTATTTTATTCATTCAGCCCCATGTTCATGTTTACTTATGTATTCAGCCTTATTTTATTCAAGCCATATTGTGAACTTGTATAGTGTACCATAATTTTTTACTATATCCTATCATTGACATTATTCCAGGAGAATACAAACTAGCAGGAAAAAAATGGATATTGAGCTAAATGTAGAACTATGGATAGAACTTTCAAATAAAGGTCTAAGCAAATGCTGTAGCTATAAGGGACGACTACACTTTGAAAATCACAGGGATGAGAGGGACTAAGAGCACTGAAGAGAGAACATCCAGTATGGGAAAGGTTTGTGTTATGGTTTGTGTCTAGGTGTCACCCCAAAGCCTCATGCAGCCTTGGGGTGGCTTCTGGAGTTTGTAATCCATTACAAACTGTGGGTGTGGATGCTGCACCTGCCCTGGGGCAGGTAATCTGCATTACAATGTAAAGAGGGAAGAGAAGCTAGCTGCGTGAGCTGCTGCTGCTCCTCCCTGGTGCTCTTGCCCTTTGCCATGCCAAGAAAGGTTGCTCTCTGCCATGTGCCAGGCTGCCATTGAGCCAGATGAGTACGGACTGAAGCCTCCAGTAACTGTGAACTAAATAAACCTTTCCTTCCTTCAATTTGGGAGTTGGATATTTGTCCCAGCAAAGAAAGAAGAGTAACTGAGACAGCTTGCTTCTGCCTTCTACGTAAAATTAAAATGAGTGGTGCTAATTAAACATCAAAGATATGGTAATTCAGGAGGAATTCAACAAGAGAAAAACAATAGAAATAATAGAAAGGGACAGGATCATGATTCTAGAAATGCCCAAGAAATAGCATGGTTTCTCAAATCTAATATGAAGCAGGCTATAAAAAGTAACGTATTAACTATTGTTATTGTCTTGGTTATGAAATGTCGTTTTACTTTTTTCCATAAAAATGATTTGAGAGAAATTGCAGATTTTATACTTTATCCTATAAAAAGTCATTGTCAAGTAGTTGAAACACCAAGCTTCTATTTTCTATCATTTTCTCACGTCATTAAATTTTTTCCATCTTTCAATAATAATGTAAATAATGAAAAACCATAAGCATGTAACTTAAGCACTAAAGTGACATAGTGGGGGCCGGGGAGTTAGCTCAGTAGAATAAGTGCTTGCCTGGCAAGCACAAGGGCCTGAGTTCAATCCCCGGTTCCGGGGATTGAAAAAAAAAATAAAGTGACATAGTGACACATTAATAAATTCTAGAACGGTTCAATAATTTTCTAGACAGAAGGAAAATCAAATCCAGAAATATTATTTCTCTTCTTGTAGGTGATGAAATTTCTACTTAAGCAGAGAATTTAATGGGAAAAATAATTTTCTTTGATTTAAATGAGAAGAGAGAGGCCTGCCTATTGGCTCAGTTGTTTAAGGGTCTGCTTAAGCAAAGCAGACAGGCTCAGTATTCTGTGGCTCAATCCCCAGATCCTCATGCCTTACTAGACCTGCCCTGAGGGCATCCTGAGCCATCCCCCCCTCCCAAAAAAAAGTCCTTCTGAACTTTAGGGCTGGGGAGATAGCTCAGTAGAAGAAGTGCTTGCCTGGCAAGCTCAAGGGCCCGAGTTCAATCCCCGGTTCTGCTGAGAGAGAGAGAGAGAGAGAGAGAGAGCGCAAATATTTAACTAGGCACTAAAATTTTCAAATTATTATAATTAGATATTTGAACTGTTAATAAACAACGCTGACTGTTTTTGAAAAAGCAATTGAGAATTCTGCAATTTTTACTCATTATAGAGTCAAAGCAGGGATAAGGAGGTGCCTAAAATTAGTTATATTTTCCGGTGGGTAATTTACTAAATGCTTGGTCTTCTGCATGCCGTATGTTTCTATGGACTTCATTATTTCTCAACTTAATAGTGTCACAGATTAAACTCCCTAACTGTATTAAATTTCAACAAGGAAAAGGGCTGTTGTGTATCGCATTTTGGGCAGAAAATAACTATCTGCGAAATGTTGTATGACTTACAACTGTGTGAAATTATATTCACTTCAAATAATACTTAGCTAATTGTTGCAGTATGAGTTACATTGATATTATTAGAAAACAAAAAAAGAAAATCCTGGACACCCACAAAATAAAAGAGGAGAGGTTTACTTGGCTCATAGTTTCAGTTGGTTCACTCGAAGGCTGCCTGAGTCCAGTGCAGAAATGGCAAGATTGAAATCCATGGGTGAGAAGCACCGGCCAGATAGCTCAGTGGACTGAAGCTCCTGCTTAGGCAGAGCGCAGCTGCAGGTTTGGTCCCTGCCTGGTGTGCGGTGTTGACCCTGCCCCTGCTGCGCGCTGAGATGGGGATTGAGACTGGGCATTGTGGTGTGCGCCTGTAATCCCAGTGCTTGGGGACGTGGGAGGACAGTTTAGAGCCAAACCATATTATTTACACATGTTATTTACACTTTCCATACTGAGTACCTTGGGGTAAGCATTGTATGTTGTACAAATTCAGGGATGAAATAAATTTCTCTGAAAGTTATACCATGACAGCCATAAAAACCCACAAAAGGACTGTAACTAAAGAAAAAAAAACCAACCACAATGGAAATAAATTTTAAAATGTACATAATGGGAAAGAGTAGTTATAAACAGAAAGAAGAGCTATGGAATTCAGTCTTATGCTTCTAAGGAACACGCCCTGACCCCTACTCTGGTGGCCCTGAAGTGCTAGGAAGGCACTTAGCTTCCTGGGCCCTCACCACCTCCTTCTGGTTAGTGCATGAGCAACACCTGACCAATCTCTTGGTCAAAGTTTTGCCCAAGGTTTTGGAGTTCTGGGAGTACTCATCCATAGGATCTTAAGGAGAGGTTCAGTATATGATTGGGATAATTGGGATATACACCTTCAGAAATCAGATATTTAATTTGTTGCTAAATTCGGATATTCAAGTGAAATTATTGATTTTTTTTAGTCCAAAATAAAAACTCTACATTTCCCATTTTTATCCATTGTTTCTAGCTTTTTCCTGTTTTAAGTGTTACCTTATTGTTGCTTTAAAAAATCATTGTATGTCTAAATGTTGAGTTTTTAATGCTTCTCATTTTTATTAAAAGATAAATTATCACCCAAAACTGTTATTAGTACCATAGATCTAAATTTTAGACTATATTTTTCTTTAACATTTTGCTCTTTTCTTCATTGATGATCTATAAAATATATACATGTATAATATACATATGTATAGTTAAATAGTAAGAAGCAATAATTATTTTCTCTAAAACTGCTTTAAACTTTTGGAATCTTGTATTTTGCTATTGGTTTAGCTAAGTAATGCTAATGAAATTGACTCACAATCACTTGAAACTAAAATTTCAGGCCCTAAAGTCCACTAAGCAGCATCATTACAAAAAAAATCATAGATTTCACCCTAACTGACTAGTGGAATTTCACTGAACACTCTCAACAGTATTGATGTAGTTCAACACTCCCTTTTCCTCCATCCACTTTCTCATCCAGCATTTAGGACAACAGGCTCCTCTGTGTCTTCCTTCCTTTTTTTTTTTTTTTTTTTTTTTGCGGGACCTGGGGTTGAACTCAGGCCCTTGCACTTGCCAAGGGAGTACATATTCCACTGAACCATCTCCCTGGCCCCCATATTTTTTTCTTTGTTTCTTTTTTCTAGTTCCTTTCTGTAACACCCAACTTTAGAGGATTGAAAAACTTCAGGGAACCTTGAACTTCTTCCCTTTTCTATACCCTTATCTCCATTGGTACCATAATGTTGACACCTGAATCATTGACACACCTTCTATTCTTGTCCTCTGACTGTCTACTTTCTTGAGTAGATGTAGTGATTCTGTTAGGAGGTGAATCAGATCATATTACCACCAGGGATCCTTTTACATGATTTTCACTTTACTCAGAGTAAATTTTTCAACTGGGACATAGCACCTATTATTTTCTGCACCTCTCTCTTTTTGTCACACTTGCCTCTGTAGACATGACACATGTTATTACTCTGCTATCTTGGCACTTACTGTTCTCTGATAACATGGTCCAGGCCATCACTAGCTATAGTTCTTAATTTAAATTTTCATTGAAAACTTCTCTTACTAGCCTATCTAAAGTTTCAACAAATACATACCTGCCTAGATTTTTGTCTTCTATGGCTTACATATTTCATTGTTTAAAATAACTATATTTTTACACTTTTGCCAAGTTAGTGGTCCATATCTCCTACTGTAATATTAACACCACTATGATATGGATGATTGTACAATTGTTTCATCTAGAGCTGTATGATCAGCATTAAAATGGAGTTTGGATCCTCTTAGATATCTAATAGATAATGTTGAATTATTAGTCAGTGCCTTCATTCAACAATTACTGCCTATCTACTTTGCACACAGCACAGTCTTTAATAAGAGATACGAATTGGCGAGTTTTAAAAATGGCTCTTTTCCTCATATAACTTCAATATAATAGTTTGACTGTAAAAATGCAAATGAGTGTTAAACTGCAGAAATCTCAGTCACCATACCTGGCCATGGAGAGAGAAATGAAAAGCAAAAGGACTCAGAGTAAGAGGAAACCTAATAAGATTATAAAATGAAATGGAAAGCATGCAAGGAAACCTATACTACGCCTGTTTTTGGCTTCTTCACAGATGTATAGATCTTTACCTTACCAAATTTATTAGTGCTGTATTATTATTTCAGTTCCTTCTCTTCTTATTTGTTGGGGGAATTCTCTACTATCTGTTCCCTAATATTTGGATATTTAACTGTCTATGATCTTAACTTTTCTTCATTAAAAAGAGTATATCAGACTAGTGAATAAATTTATTTGTTGATTTTGGCATTGTCTGTTTTTATCTTTGTTGTTTTGAGACAGGGTATCACTATGCATTGGAGGCTGGCCTCAAACTCACAGTGGCTCTTCCTGTCTCAGCCTTCCAGGTGCCAGGACTACAGGTATGTGCCACCACGACCAGCTGACACTGTGTTTCAATCCTGGTACTGATACAAAATTGTTATTCTTGGATCATGAATTAATCACAAACTGTTGAACTGTGCCCCACTGACTGCATGAGGCTTTGGGGGAACAAATACACACAAACCAACAATATAATACAACCCACTAGTTGATAACAGTAGTCAATTACCAGTGTAGCTGGAAATCCTAAGAAGTTAGCGATTTCAATTTCTTTTATAGATAGCATATTACTGTGGCATTGTTTTATGCCTCTTGTAATTATACCTTTACGCATGATATTAAAGACCATGGGTCTGAGTACTGCTGGGATTCTGGGTGTGAGTGCTACACTCAGCCTGAGGCAGATAGCCTGAATGTAACATAAAAGAGACAGAGACAGACTTGTGCTCTGTTGCCATTGTTGCTATTTCTTCCTTTTTCTCTCTGCTCTTTGCCACCACCATGAAAGATTGCTGCTCTGCCTTGGAGCCAGCTGAGTGTGAACTGAAACCTCCACTGTGAGCTAAATAAACCTTTTTGTCTTTCAAGAAAAAAAAGTTGTTGTTCTTGTTTGCTCTCTAAAATCCTCCAAGCAGTGCATCACTAAGAAGTTAGTGCATGAGGCTATACGGGTGAAGCCCAAAATTTAGTGGAGGGTCCATGAAGTTGAAGACACCAGGAATATGATATCAACTAAGGAAAGAAGCAAAAGAATACTGAGCAAGAAATAGTAATAGCTATAAATAACGTTGCAATAGGGTCAGGAACATACAAGTTATTTAGAGTTCACATCTCTGCCCTACATGCTGGACATGCAGCTATATAATTTGCTGTTGTCCCTTTGGGTAATGGTCTGTCTTTACTCTCATAGTTTTCTATTCACTTATTTCTCTCTTTTGCAATAGTAATGCTTATCCAGTGTTTTTGGATGTTGGAAGCGTTTAGCTTTCTTTTACATTTTTTTTTCTCTTTTTCAGCATCATGTATAGTGATTAAATTCAGAATAAATATGTATCATGCTTGAGTTTATCATTAAATACATTAATGTGAAGAACATAAGTTCTAACATATAGAACAAATAGTCTAGTTTCCAATGCTGATACATATGTGTAGGTGCTTCTACTGTATAATTCCTTCCTATATTATTTCATTTCTGTAAATTTGTGCTTACTGTAGTTATTTTGCAAGTGATATATTTTTATTTCAATAACCAAAGAAAAGATCAAGGTGTTCAAATAAAAAAACCTCCAAAATGAAAAACAATACCAAATAGAGTTTAAAGATATTAGGCATAACTAGCTGACTACAAAAAAAATGACATAAAACAGTCACATGATAAGCACTCAGCATTCTACAGCTTTTATTTGTAATTCACAATTTCTACTTAAGAAATAGTTTATTCAGAATATGTGATCCTTTCAGCTTTATCCTAACTTGTCAGTTTCAGAGCATCTCCTCTAGTTCTTATTGTTTTGTATCTGTACCTCTATGCATTAAGAATGGCTTCTTAATAAATTTTACATTTCATAGTGTTACCATAAAGTCAAAAATTTATGTATGAGTTATTTACTTAGCATTTCATTTTGTGTCTTAAATTCATTTTCTTGCATTTTTTTCTAGAATAATCTTTAGGTAATTCTCATGGAAAGTATTGGCTGATGCAAAACTCTTAGTCCTTTTATATCTAAAAGTAACTGACAACAGCAAAACCATTGAAAGCTAGTTGAGAGATCCAGTCCTAGCCTAGGACCAGCGAGTGTGTGGGAGAGCTTCCTGCTACCCTGAGCTTCCGGGACCAGCCGGTCCCAGCCCAGGAGCAGCATGGGTGAGACCCTCATCCACTCCCCTGGGCCCCCTGCCAACTCCTCAGCACTCCCCCACCTCACCTGCCCATAGAGAATTACTGCCACATTCTGGGGTCCCCCAGATCCAGCCCTAGCCCAGGCTCAGCGAGTGTGTGGGAGAGCTTCTTCTCCCCTGGACTCCACCTTGTCCACTCCAGACTCAGCTCAGCCTAGACTACAGGCCTGCAGTGAAAGTCTGCAGCTGCAATCCTTGAGAGAGTATAGGGGACAAAGCTACACAGCTAGCCCAGGAGCAGAACATCTTGCCAGATGGGCACAACAGGATCACTCCCAAAGGCAGCAGCAGGAAGGAGCTGAGCACAGCAGCCAGACCCAAGCCAGGCACAG
>NDGN011334116.1:0-12747 GCA_002564285.1 Tympanoctomys barrerae | reverse complement strand
GCTTCCCTAGCAAGCACAAGGGGCTGAGTTTGATCCCCAGTTCAGCCAAAAAAAAAAAAAAAAAAAAAGTTTTAAACAAAATTATTAAAAAAAAATAAAAGACCCATTGAACCTACTTCCTCTGGGAGAATTTAGAGTCAGAATTTTGCTTTGCAAAGTCACTCTTATACTTTGCTTTGGTTTTCTAGATCCATCTTCTGGGTTGGATGAAGCTGCAGAGTTGCAGCCTTTGAGAGCAATACGCCCTTATTGGTTGGCCCTCCTCCTACTGTACTTGACGGGAAGGATCTGGGTAATTGAGTGCACAAAGATGAGATAGGTACAAGGAGTGTCCTTGTGACACTGATTATCACTCACACAGTTTTGTTTCCTAGGGCATATCCAGAGACACCTTTTTTTATTAGAAGGATGCTGCTAGCTTTTGGTGGAGAGAAACTAGGCATGCTACTGCTAAATATCCTAAAATGTGCAGGGTGTATTGCCTACACCAAAGAATCAGAAGATACTAAATGTTAATGTTGCTGAGGCTGCAAGACCGTTATCAGTGGGCTGTTGATTTTCATAAATATGGGCCAGAGTTTTCCAACTTAAACGTCTTATAACAATGTTACATATAAACCTAGGTAAGAGATTTTTAGAGGTGGTCAGTCCAAGTATGAACTTGTTTGCAAAATCTATCAAGTCATAGAACCTGGAAAAACACTTATTTTCTCATGATCTGAACAAACTCTAAAAGAATTTTGTGCAGTCTGGTTAAATTTTCCCAAAGCAAAGGATTTGGTAAATTTGAATTAAGAACCTAACTTCCAGTTTCAGTACATTAGTATTTAAAATGAAATATATACTTCATTACTACTTGTGATAAAATGCCAGAAAATGTCATATATCAAGTTGTTCTCAAATAATATAGCTTTCTACTTAATTCTTTTTGTACCTGTATCTGGAGAAGCCACATAATATATATATATATATATATATATATTTTTTTTTTTTTTTCTTTTTTTTCGGAACCGGGGGTTGAACTCAGGTCCTTGCGCTTGCCAGGCAAGCACTTATTCTACTGAGCTAGCTCCCTGGCCCGCTATTATATTTCATTTACCCTAAAATAACTGTTTCAGTGAGAAACTTTTAATATTTGAATTGTGTAGAAAGCTAATAATAACTACTGAATGACTTATTATAATGAATTGAATCAAGTTTTAGAATCACATTGTCACTGCAATGAACAGAAGCATGGTGAATTTTGTCAAGAATTTACAATACTTACAAAGCTATCTGATGGCTTTAGACATTTGTGTGCAGCTTAGTTTGCTTTCTTAAGACAATGGTTCTATATAAGTCTAAACTTGAAATTGACACTTAACTTATTTTAAGAGTGGTATAGAAGCATTTAAGCATAATATCCCAAGTTATTAAGCTATAATTAAGCATCTGGAGAGATTACAAATGAATATTATCTGTAACCAATATTAAAATGGCAATAATATAAGATTATTTTCCACTGAAGCCCACTAATAAGGAATCAATACCAAAGTCTACTCAAGCTTTAATAAATGGAGACTTGAATAATTGTCCAGTTAAATTAATAAGTGTAGACAGCTATCTTAGATAAATCAAAGAGTAAAGAAAAATTCTTTTACCTTATTAGCATTTTGGCCTGAATATCCAGGCAATTACTCCAATTTTTCACATCACTATGCTCTTATTGACAAGTGTCTTTCGATTTTTCATGTAAATACAGTTCTTCTATTCTGCTTAAAGCTCAGCAAGGTGTGCATCTTTTATGATGCAAATCTAGCATCTTCCTGTTTTGTTAGTACTTTTTAAAACGTTATCATTTCTGTTTGTATAACCTTTAACTCACTGCAGACAATTTGACTATAATGGTTCTCAGAGACTTAACCATGCATTATACAGTCCTGAATAGAAAACATTTCTGCACTATTATTCTGTTTTTCTTTACAGAGAGAGAGAGAGAGAGAGAGAGAGAGAGAGAGAACTTTAATTTATTTGAATAAAGCACTTATTCTACTGAGCCATTCTTATTCTCCCTGGCCCCCTCTTGTTCCTTTCTTGTGGTATATTTCTATTCAGTTAGTAAAATATGTTTGATTGCTCACTTGGGTTTTACCTAGCTTTATAGCAACATTCTATTTTGGTTATTTCAGGTTCCTACCTCAGATAATACAAACTAATATGATTCACTGTATCTATGTCTAATCAGAAGCACTTATTGAGAATTAATTCGAGATGAGAGAGCTTATTATGGAAAGCACAGCCTCTGTTAAGTTCTGTCATCATTTATATTCCTGTTACTGGAAGCATAAGTGGCAGAAGGGCAAGACTGAGAGGTACAGAAACAATGCTTACTTATCACAGCATACTTTCCAGTCACTATTCAGCAATGAATCGCAAGTCTCCCTTCCATTTGATAGTGAAATAATATTGCAAAAGAGAAAAACTGAATGAAGAAATTATAGAATATTGAATCAGATTAGGTAAGTATCACTCATCATTTTAGAAATGTATCCAATTTTCATTCACTATAACTCTGATAGTATCTTTCCTCTATGTACAAAAGTTTTGGGCAACTATAAACATTTTGTTACTGAATTTCTGCTTCTCCATCATCTATATTGCATTGCAATTATTCTTCAACCATTATATCAAGTAAGTAGTATTTCTAACCGAGATTCCTAAGATATCACATTTTTAAAATGACATTATCATCACTCATTGGTCTGTAAGTCAAAGGGACATACTGGCAGGCAGCTCCAAGATGCTCAAAATGAATCTGAGAGCTGCTGGCAGTTTGCTGGGGCAGGGCTCCTGACGTACTACTTTGTTCATGAGAACAAAGGCTAATATCAGAGCTATGGGTCAGGAAAACTAGGGCACATGATTCACATTACCTATCACATCACTGATCCTGTCCACTTGGCAGTTTCACAGTTCAAAGAGAGTGAACTGAAGGCAAGCAAGGTTTAGAGTTAACACAATGTGTTTTCTACTGTAGTCAGTTGGCTAGTATGAGTTAGAAGGAAAGTGCAGATTTGTGGGGTAGAGAAACAGATACTGTTCCTTGATATGTGACATGAAATGTCATGTTTCATATGGATAGCAAATAACTTAAATGGCATTCCATAATCCACTTCATAACCGTAACTATTTATAATCATGTACTTTCAAGATATCCAAATTCTCATCCAGTTATATTATTATATTCAAAGTACAGAATATTTTTATCTATGTCAGTTCTGCAACTTCATCTATCACTTACAAAACAACTTTTATGATAGTTGGGTCTGAATGTATAAAAACAAGAATTAAAAAACCTGTGTGATCCCTAACTTAATTTACAAAGCCGAGACAGAGATAAAATGGTTATTAGCATCGATGCTACCTAAAAAAGGGAAGAACGTTGAGAGGAGATGGAGTCAAGAATGAATGACATGGTAATCACTATGTCATATCAATTCTGAAATCATTCTGGATAACCTCATTATATCAAAGATTGTAGAGGAATTTGTGAGTCTGTGAATATGGATGAATGTGAGATTGCAGGCTTGGCGTGGGTATGTACAGGCATTGAATGATGATTTTAAAAAGAAATTTTCCAAAATGGTTTTTAGTCTTTCTAAATTAATCAGTTTTCTTCCAAGAATTTAAAATGTCAAAGTACGTATAATGTATATCACAAACACAGCACGTAATTTGACAACATTCATAATTACATGTACAAATATTTTCCTGTTTTATTGCGTTAGTTTGCTTGCATACATAATATTTATTAGAAATGATAATTTTGTCTAAATAGAAAAGATATTTTCCTCTCAGTTTCTTTGAGCATATATCCAGTAGCAGGACTGCTAGACCATGTGGTATTTCTATTTATAATGTTTTGAAGAACTTCCATCCTGTTTTCCATAGCAGCTGTTGAAGTTTACACTTCAACAAACAACTTGCAAACATTGCCCTTACTCTGCATCCTCAAATGGAACATGTATGATCACAGTTGCACATATAAGGACAGAAGCTGACGGGGGAGGGCCAGGAAGAGTAGAAAAGCCATAGAAGCCAGAGGATCACCTGTAGTTTATTAGATAGACATTGCCACCTTTGTTAAGGTTGAAAATCTGGAGCTCATAGGAAGATGTTGCACTCTGAAAATATTTTTAAGGGAGAAGTAACAATAGTTTGGGGATGACAGATGGAGATGGAGAAAGAAAGTAAGGGTGACAGTAAGACTGTACCCCAAATTATTACATGAATTAAAGTAATCTTTTTCAGAATGAGCACTTTATAATAAGAGAAGCTGTTAGTAAGTTTTGTTCACTATAGCAAAATACCAGAGACAAAATATGTTTCCTCCAGCATCAGTAGTCAGTATTGCTTTATCTATTTCAATATTTCATTTTTCCTCATACTTCTGATCGCTACAGGTTGACTTGATTTCTTTTCTTTTTTGCTATTTATTTATTTTATTTTAATTTTCTATTTTAGGCAAGTTTTACATTACAATAAAATTATCTTATTGAAAAGGATATGTAAATTTTTCTTATTGAATGACATTAGCTGTGTGTCAATTTAACTTAACATCTAAAGATCATCCCTAAACATCGAAAAACAGATTGCTTTCAAGAACGTGATTGATCTTTTTAGACAGACCATTTTCAACACCATAAAACACATTTAAAATAATTTTATTTTATTAAAGAAATATATTTTTTGCTAAAAATAAATTTAAGATAAAAATGACTAATTTAAATATTAAGATACTTGGATATTAAATAAAATATTTGTTAATAATTCATGTTTTCAGAAAAAAATAAAAACAAGAAATACATTGAGTAAAAATGAAGACATGATATATTAAATTATTTAAGATGGAGTGAAAGTAGGCAAGTTTTATTACATAATATCACTACTAGAAAATCCTTAAATATATAAACCCAGTTTTAAACATAAGAAAATATTAAAATGGCAAACATGCACAAAAATTGTGCAGACAGCAAATAAGAAAGATTATACTGAAAAATTAGTGAAATATATACAGAAAACTAAAGACAATGAAAATAGTAAAAATACAAAAGCAAAATAAAGGTCATTAGAATGATACAGAATTTCACTAAACAAAATGATAGGAATTCAACAATGGTTACTAGACTACATAAAGTTATCTTCAAATTAGTTGTTCAGATTACTGGATATAAGCATAAAAATTGGTCAAAAATTAAAAACAGAAACAATGTAATCATTAGCTGTTCCTTTCGACAGAATAGCAGAAATTAGTACAATTATCCAAGCTATCCTGTGTACGTGCATATAGATTTTTCCCTTTCTTAATTCATTCTTTTCTCACTTACTTCATCTCAGTTCTTCCTTTTGAAGCTTCTTTCCTTTTCAAAGGATCTCTTGTCCTTTCAAATTTTATTTATTCTTTCACTTTTTTGACTAGGGAAATAATCCTATGTTTAGACATGTGGGCATGCTTTATATCATTTATCAGTATAAGTGGTCTCTAGTTGCATCCATTTACCTATAAAAGGATTGAGTTTATATTTTTATAGAGCTGAATAGTACTCAATTGTATAAAAGTGCCATACATTTTTTATTCATTCTTCCATTGACGGGCATTTGGGTTGTTTCCAAGTTTTATCTATAACAAATTGTGCTACTATAAAAATGGGTGCACATATATCACTGTGCTATGATGTTTCCAGTTCTTTGGAAAAACACTCAGGAGAGGAATGAATGAGACACTTGGAATTGCCACACTGACTTTCATGGTAACTGTAACAGCATACACTCCCACCAACAGTGAAGAAGGGTTCACTTTTCCCCCACAGACCCTCAGACATTTGTTACTGATCAAACTCCTGATCATAGCCATTCTTTATGGAGTGAGATGGAATCTCAGTGGTGTTTTAATTTGCATTTATTAAATGACCAATAATGTGTAAATTTTTAAAATGTATTTATTTGTCATTTGTATTTTTTCATAAGAAGTGTATATTCGTATCAGATACCCATTTTTGGATTGGGTCTTTGAATTATAGGGACATGATATTTTTAAATTCCTTATATTTTCTAGATAGAAGCTCTTTGTCTGAAGGATAATGGATTAAGGCATTTTCCCAATTTGTGGGTTTTCCTTTAACTTTGCTGGTAATTTCTGTGATGTGTAAAAACTTTTCAATAAGATGAAATCTCAAGCTGGGGAGATAGCTCAGTAGAGTAAGTGCTTGCCTGGCAAGCGCAAGGTCATGAGTTCAATCCCCGGTACCGCGCGAGAGAGAGAGAGAATCTCAGTTGCTGATTTTTTGAAGTACTCCTCTTGTAATTTAGTTTTTCTTCATGAACTCTCTACCTACCCCCTTTGATTTCAAGATTTATCCCTACCTTCTTTTCCAATGGATTTAGTGTTTCTACTTTTGGGTCAAATTTTATCCTTTGGTGTGTAGAAAGCCTGATTTTTCCTGCACTGCTTATGTAAGAGGACATCTTTCTTCCAGTAAACATGTTTGACTCCTTTGTCAAACATAAAGTGGATGAGTGCATTTGAACTTGAGTCTGCATCTTTTAATATGTTCCATTGATCCTCAGGTCTAATTTCTTGGCAGTGTCATGTTGATTTTGTAACAGTAGCTTTGTTGTGTAGTTTCAAGTCAAGGATTGTGATATTCCTTACCTTTTCTTTGTTGCCCAGAATTGCTTTTACTATTTTAAGTCTCTCCTAAGATCCAGATGAAATTTAGAAATATTTTCTCTAGGTATGTGAGGTGTACCCATAGTAGAGGTTGCATTGTATCTGCACAACAATTCTGGCATTGCAACCATTTTCTCAGTGTTGGTTTTTCCTGTCCATGGGCAAGGAATATCTTTCTATTTTCTGAAATTGTTTTCAATCTCCTTTTTTAGAGTATAGTAATTTTCACTGTATACATTCTTTACTTCTTTTGTCAAACTGATTCCTAAATATTTCATGTTTTTGGATGCTTTCATTTTTTGGAGATCTTTCCTTTTGCAGTTGCTAGTTGCAACACTTAAAGGTCTTAAAGTCTGTTTCCAGTTTCATGCAAGCAGTTTTGCCAACTGTCAATGATATTCTTAATTTCCTGGATATACCTTCTGATCCTTCTACTTGTCCTTTGCACATTTACCAATTTTATTCATTAAATTTATTCTTTTATTTACCAGTTATATTTTAGTTTTGTACTGATTTTCTTTTTTCCTATTTTATATTTTGTACATTTCAGTGTTTTTCTTTGAAATACAAATGTCTATAACTTGCAGAGTCTAGCCTACAAAAGATTTTCTATATTCTACAAATTTTAGTTCTGTTCTAAATATTTTTAAAATTTTATTATAATTTACTCTCTTATTATAAAATATTTAATTTTTTAAGATTTATTAAAATTAGTATTCATATAAATGAATATATTTCAATGGACAGTCACTGACTGAAAATACCATTCTAACCAGCAGCTAATTCAAAACTTAGAGCATTTTCAATAGCCTAGACTATCTTTTCTTTTATGATACTTCTACAACCAATGTTTACCAAATATTCTTATTTGGAGCATTATAGGTGGGTTTTATCGATTGTGTGAACTGTCGTAGAAGACTGATACTCAGCCCTTTTTGCTGGCTGTTTTTCTTCTATTTTGCATTTGTGTACATCATTCATGCTAATATGCATAGCTGTAATTTACTCATCTTTATTGTTTCATATACTTCATTATATCGTTATCAATTACAATGTTCCTAACATTCACATAACCTCTGAATATTCTGGCGTGTGCCTTTTTGTGGTGTATGTGTGTACACATTTATCTTGAATATGCATGTCTTGTAAATGACTCCTTATGGGGTCTTTAAGGATAAATATGGCACAGTTATGGAAATTACAGCAAGACCCACAAAACTAAAGGCTTGATTATGTGCACAGTCCCTGAAGTGGACAGCGTGAATGCCCAGCGAAAACCAAGAATCACAGGAGTCATCTGAAAACCTGAGGTTTGGTCAGTCAGCAGGAAGAGAACAAAAATGAGCTCACGGGCCATCCCTTTCATCTTAGTAGCTCTTCTGTCATTCTTGAGATAAAACTCCTGATGCCCAAAACTAAGGAAGTGTGGTAGTAAATGCACTGTGTCGACTTCAGATGTGTGAGGGAGGGCCAGGGCAGGGAGGACACTCCCCAGAATGACTGACTCAGCACAAAAAGGCGCACGTGAGAGAGAGATCTAATATAGATATAGATAGAGATATTATACATCCTGTTATATATATATATATATATATATATATATATATATATATAGCTTCTGTCCCCTCCCCCTTCCTTGGAGAAGTCCAGTCTTTGCTGCGCCACTTTGTAGCTGCGCCACTTTGGAGGAGCTTGATCTTCGTGGTGGAGTGCCAGTCTTGGCAGCCAGCATAGAAAGAAAAGAGAGAGGCTAGATGGACCCGTGGCTGCTGCATCTCCCTTTGCTATTTTGCTCCTTTCTGCTGCCATGAGCTGCTGCTCTCTGCCACGTGCCACTCTGCCTGGGAGCCAGCCCAGTAAGGACTGAAACCTCCACAAACTGTGAGCTAAATACACCTTTCCTTTCTTCATTTTGAGTGTCAGGTATTTGTCCCAGCAATGAGACAGGAAGGAAAGGCTTGGTTAGTTCAATGGAGGTTTCAGTCAGTAATCAGCTGACTCCAAGGCAGGGTGGCCTGGCAACATGGGCAACAGTTCAAGGCCGCACTGGACAGCAAAAGCAGTAAGAGCAAAATGGGGAGAGCAAGGCTCTTTTTGTCCCTTATATTGTAAGGAGGCTTCGCCAACCAGGGTGGATGCAGCACTCCGAACTTCTCCATTCCTTCCTTTTACACAGGATGAGGATGTTGAGGAAATGAGGATCCTGCTCCCTAGCTGAGTCACTTAGTTAAAATTCTAAACTACTCAAGTTGTCACAATTTATCAACCATTACACCTTTTCAGTCAATTACAGGCTGAGTGTCTTGTGTTATGTGGAAAGCATTCCTGGATTCCTGGTGAGTAATCTGAGTGAACTGGGTCTATGTGCAAGGTAGGGATGGGTAAAATTGGATTGACTTGATTTCACAAGTCAGGGATGGGTTTCTGGAAAGTGACAATAACTAAACCAAATTTCAAAGCAAGCAGTATAGTGTCAAAGCCAGGAAGTCCTTGAAGCAACTGATAGCAGGTTCAAATTACAGCACACCTCAGAATAGAACTTCTGGATCCTGTATATGCATATATTAAAATTTAACAGTTTTTAAACATCTTTCTGATGTGTTTGTATCAATTTACAAATTAACCAGCTGTGATGCATTAGTGAAATGTATAGAACTTAGAAGTAGATCCATGCATACTTAGTGTCCTCAATTTTAGTTTTATTTATTTATTTTTTTATGACTATAAGACAGGGTCTACAGGGTCTCACTACACAAATTGGACTCATAGTGATCCTCCTGTTTTCAGTCTCCCGAACACTGGGATTATAGATACATGCCACCACGCCCAGTCTCAATCGCTGTCTCAGCGCACCCCAGGGGTAAGACCAGCACAGCACACCGGGAATCAATCCCGGCCACTGCACTCTGCCAATGCAGGTGCTTTACTCTGCTGAGCTGTCTGGCCTGCCCTTGTTCTCAGTTTTAACTGATGTGAAACAGAAGAGCAGTGTTTTAAAAGTAATCTTTTTAATAGGCAGTGTTGGATCAACTGGATATGAATGTGGAAGTGTACATTTCAAACTTCCTTTATCTGACATTCTAAAAATAAACTTTACCTGGATTATAAATCTCACTATCACTGGAGGAAGTAACAAAGGTTGGATGAGAAAATCATAGGAATGTCACTGTCTAATGTCGAATGTCAATCTTCATGACATTAGAACAAACAAAAAAAATACAAAAATAGTACTCTTTTGTAAAAATAAGCAATTAGTCAACAGTATAATGAAGGATTCTCTTCAAAGATGCATTAAATTGTGATGAGCAAATCAAAGAAATAAAGAAATTTTATACATACATTTTTCTGGTTTGTTTTTCCTAAGATATGTGCATGTTAAAAATAAAACACCCTACAATTCAACAGAAAAGAGATCTGGCAGGCTGAAATATCAGGATCACAAATTCGAGTCCCACATGGGCAACTTAACAAGTGCTTCAAAATGAGAAAGTATTGGAGTGTGGAATGCACCACAAGGGCAGCTAGAGAGAGCAAGGAGAGAGAAACAAGTCGGCGTACTTACAGGTACTTCACCCAGAGAGGTGAGAATGGGAAAATAGCTATAAGAAAATACTCAACATCTGAGCCACAGGGAAAATGTTTATCAAAAATACAACATAATCTTACGGCATACAAAGGCCTAGAATAAAAAGATATAAAAATACCAAGTGCATTTCTTAATACCAAATAAATAGAAATTGTCTAGTTCTCTTTCTAGTAATTTAAACCTTGATTTCATAGGCATAAAGGCTTATATAAATGGGTTAATGGAGAGCTGTGCAAAAGTTCTGAGGCTATTTGAGGTGACTATGGACTGTATAGCACATTTCAAGTGCGCTGCATTAGACCATTAGCTCACATCTGTTAAGAGTGGTATTTATTTTTCCAAAGTCTTTATTTGAATGTTTGACTGGCAAGGATTGAACATTAGGGAATAGGAATTATCTTTTATGGTCTTTTATTTACTTTGAGTTTTGATTTAAATATTTTGGTACTTTTACATAAATTGAAATTGAACATTTTTTAAAATATTGTGTTAGTGGCATTCTTATTCCTAGGGCATGTATTTTGCTTATGTCTTACTCACATCTGTTTGCTCAGATAAGATACCTGACACCCAAAGTTACAGCAGGAAAGATGAAGTGAGTTCATAGTTTGTAGAAGCTTACATCTATACGTGGCTGATTCAAGGCAGGGTGGCTTGGCAGAGGGGCCTCACAAGGAGATACAGCTCATGGCAGGCAGAAGGACACAAATAACAAAAGGGCCAACCACGGCCCTTGCTCTGCCTCACATCATATCCAGGCTGTTGGGGCAGGTGGTAGCACTTATAGCCTTAATCCCAGCGCACTTGAGCCTAGCATTGCACCACAAATCAGTCCCAGCATCACACTACTACTACGTCCAGCCACCTCTGAAAAAGCTCCACTATGACCACAAGAGGCCTTGCAAGGACATCTAAACACAAGCCACGACCCACCTTACTTCCTTTTGTTATTTTATGGACAGTCACTTGGTTTCTGACAAAAATGTGGTTTTATTTTATTCATAGTGTCAAATAATATTTTAATGCATAATTCTAATTTGACAGATGTTTTCAAAATAATAAATATAATGTTCTATTGTTTCTTAGTTTCTATTTTATTGCTAAATAACTCTGTATTTTCCCAAGATTTTTTTTTTATGTATTTAGTACAGGGTCTCCCTGGACAGGTGAGACTCTTGGTGATCCTCCTGTTTTCAGCCTCCCCAGCACTGGGATTACAGGTGTGCACCACCATGCCTGGACTCAGTGGCAGGTTCAGTGTACCTGGGGGGCAGGATGGGCATGGCATCTGGTGTCAGGGATAGACCCCAGACCCTATGCTTAGACCACTGAGCTATTTCACCAGTTGTCCCAAGATATTCTTTATTCTTTGTTCTCTGCCTGCTTTTCTTTCTTTCTTTCTTCTTCTTTTTTTTTTTTTTTTGTTGTTGTTGGGAGGGGGCTGGTTCTTCATTAGTATCCATTGCTTTCTATTTATGATATGCTAAGCACTGAGTCTTTCTATTCTCTTTTCCTTTGCAACTGTATTGGTATGGTAGCCATTGCAAGCATTTGTGCTTCTTTGTACCACATTCTTTTCCATATACTAGCTTTGACAGAGCTGTACTAGTCATGTGTACCTTGCCAGTGCCCTTACTGAAAAGTACACATAAAAATATCATTTTTCTGCTTTCTAAGTCCAATCTTTCTCTAAGGCTGTGAAAAGGTCCTCAGATAACTCATCATAGAACTTCAAGGAATAAACACTTGCAGCTCTGCAAATGGGCTAGCAGTTCTTTTACAGTCTCAACATCTCTTACATGGTAGATTCAATTGGAAGTTATTTCTTACATAGCCTTGAAGCAGCAAGATTATTTCCACGTCACAATGAAGATTAAGAAAACAGAATTTTATTAAGAAGAATAGCCACCATACCCTTCTTGGTCACATAATCGAAATGTCTGACCTCATTCTTTGCTTCACCTCTGCTTAAATACCTGCTTGGTTTCCATGGCAACCACAAGGAAGTAGTTGTTGACTCAAGGAGTCAAGGGCTTTTTTGTAATTAGTTTTGTTTTCCTCTCATCTCTTTCATGGTTGCACCATCATAACAAGGGTGGGAAGGAGTGAAGGACTGAGGCATTCCAGGCAGAGTCATGTGGAGTTGATTAGGCCCAGGTACCTTCTATCTCTAAAGACGTGCCTCACAGAGTTATGTAAAGTTGCCTCTCCCTACTGTTACAAATTGCCATCTTAGGGCCTGGGAGATGGCTCAGTAGAGTAAGTGCTTCCCTGGCAAGCTTTCCCTCAGCGCTTCTGAGTTCAATCCCCAGTTCTGGAAAAAAAAAAACTTGCCATCTTCAGTAGAGTTGCCTAGTTCACAGGTGTCAGTATATATAGTTAGTCAGGATAAGAATCTTTCCAATTTACTGCTAGATTCAAAAATCTTCTGGAGATTCTCAGGATCATTGCC
>NDGN011334106.1:0-10047 GCA_002564285.1 Tympanoctomys barrerae | reverse complement strand
TAGAGTGTGCCTACGGAGAGTCACATGGAGAGAAAACCTTCTCTCAGGCTTTCACAGAGAGCAAATGGGTCAAGCAATGGCCGTGATCATCCACATGGATGAGTCTGCTTCCCAAAGCAGACCCAAGTCAACAACTTCTGGCATTGCTAGTCCTATGGAAAATGCACTATTATTATGAATTACTGGACTATATTGGAAAATTTTGCTGAATTCAGTCATGTACAATATTTAAATGACAATGAAATAATCATCTCTGACAAAACTAAACAAAAATGTGTGCAAATGAAGGATTATTTTATATCTGTACATTTAAAATAGTTAGGATAGATATACAGTTATTTTCTCTTAGTTCAATGAATAGAAAGATTTATTCTAATAGTGTTTGTGCTCAGAATATCATGTCTGCGTTTTGTACTGTGAATAACCACTAAGAAGACAACAATATGTAATTTATGAATTATTGAAACTGTCCTAATAATTTTTTTTTTTTTTTTTTTTTTGCGGCACTGGGGATAGAACTCAGGCCCTTGTGCTTGCCAGGGAAGCACTTATTCCACTGAGTCATCTCCCCAGCCCCTTTCTTTTCCTTTTTTTTTTCACTAATTGGTTTTTTAAACTGTCTCATTGCTATATGTTAGTCAATAAAATTATTAAAAAATAAGATGAATTTGATAGTATTTGTAGTATTATTTTCAATTTAGTTGTTTAGATTACCAAATATATGCATGCAAAATTGAAAAAAGTATTTGTGAGAAATTAAGAAGAGACAAAGAGAAAAAAATTGAAAAAAAAACCCAGACAAAAACATTAACTTCTCCTTTCCATAGACCAGGAGGGATCCATAATACAATTGTCCAAGACATTTTGCATACATACATAAATACAGTTCTCCCTCACCCCTCCAATGGGTAAAGAAAATGTATTTTTACACAATAGAGTATTAGTTGGCTATTAAAAGGATAAATTTGGTGGTTTTATCATTAAATAGATGCAATTAGAGACCATATTCTTAAGTGAAATCAATCAGACCTATATGTGCATGTCACACGAGGGTAAGAACCTGAAAGAGTAAATAAAATCTGAAGATTATAATAGATACTATGGTAAAAAATTTAATCCATTCAGAAGGAAGGAATTGGAGCAAGAGAGATAGCTCAGAGGTCTAAACACTTACTTGGCAAGTACAAGGACCCGGGTTTAATACCTGGTAGCTCATGCCTTGCTAGCCACCGGAACTGGGCATGGTGGCACAGACTTGTAATCGTAGTGTTGGGGAGGCTGAGACAGGAGGATCACTAGGAATCCAATCTGCATAGCAAAACCTGTACTAAATAAATAAATTAAAAAAGTTTTTTTAAAAAAGTAAAAAATTACTGGAGAGAATATAAAGAGACACCAAGGAGACTTCTGCTTCTGCTGTTGCTTGCCTTTTGCTGCCTTCTTTCTTTTCTACCAAGCCATGAGCTGTTTTTCTGCAATGTCCCCTCCTTGGGGCCAGCCCACTATGCTCTGAAACCTCTACAACCATGAGCCAAATAAACCATTACTCCTTTGACTTTGGGTTCCTGGTATTTTACCTCAGCAATGAAAAAACTAACTAAAACACCCATATGTTATACCACACCAGTTGAATCAAATGTGTCAGAGTGGAAATTTTCTAGTGCCAAAAACATTGGTGCAGGAAATTCTCTGCTTTGAGCTATCGTCTGTTATAAAATGCTTTTCTGTGGTGCCTTTAATTATTCTGAGTATCTTCTTCCATTATTCTGCAACTGTCTTATATTAGAAATGATGAGACTATGGACTTACTATTAAGCTATAAACTGATAATTGCTTCCCTAAGAACACTTCATAAAACAATTTGTTACAGTGTAAAAAGGCAAACTTAGAACTAGAAAGATTTAATCTGGCAATTTTATGTCACATTTCTTACATGAATTTTAATAATAATTTTATAGCTGTTAATAACTGAAAATTGAAAGGACGCTGCACAAAGCCAGTATTCAACCACACGCAACTCTTCCTTTGCTATCACAATGAGCACTACTGTTGGTAAACTGCCACTTGTACATTTTTATCCCATGTACCGTTATGAATATTAGCCAACATTTACTAAGCACTAAGTGCGAACCGTCCTTATAAGCATGTTACAAATATTTTTTAATTCTTCATAGAAAGTCTATTAAGTATGTATTTAGATTAGCCTCATTTTTCAGATATGGACATTGAGGCACACTTAGGCATCATGTCCACTTTTACATTATTAGAAAGTGTAACTGAGTTTAAAAGCCTAATATCTCTCTCCATAACTGTTATATTCTCCCCTGATTCCTAACTGAAGCATGAACAGTTTCTTATAATTAAGACAGAGTGCATCTCAACACAAAGAAAGTTTCCCTAGAAACTCATGCATACAATATCCACTTGTATTGTGAGAAACAGAATGGAAAAATTCCTCAACAGGAATGCTATTTGTGTTAATAAAATGTGTTTATAAGGTGCTGCCAAATCCTGATATAATTATGAAAACTACAAGTTGTCTCTTTTCATTTCAATTCGCTTAAAGAGGACACAACCTTTCTAATAGGTATTTCCAGTGAGAAAACTTCAAATAGGGGTCAGTTGGTGCACACATAATTATGAACAAAAAATGTGTGGATGTGTCAGAACTTATGGATATTTAAATAAGTTAATTACAATTTAATTACAATTTAATTTAATTAAAATTCATAACTCCAATCAGTTGGATTAAATTCTTAATTCTGCTATGCAAGAAGCAATTATTCTGAAACATTCATGTATACAGAATCATGCACACTAAAGATGATTCTTTAGCTTCTTGTAGATTATGAATTCCTTCTCCTTTCAAGAGTGTATGCACTGAATATAGAGCTTCAAAATGTGTAGTGAGGAGGAATGATATTGTTACCATAGTATTGGTTTTGTTAGCATAGTATTGGTTTTTAAATTTCAGTTTTAAAATTTGAAGTTGTACATATTGTTTGTACAACTTGAAAAATATGCCTTTAAAGTTTCTGCCGATAAAGCTTATATTAGAAAGTTCTCTGCTGTGTCCATGTTTCTAAGTCTGCTGTGGGCTACTCTTAATGATGGAATTCCAAGAGTAAACACGAAAGATGGTGAAGGGTAACCTGAACTGAATTTTCCTGAATTTTAATGAGGTTAAAAGATCAGCCCCCCACTTTTTTCCAAGTTGAAAATTTATTTCAGTTGTTGCTGACTCTTACGGGGCCCTGGGTATGCATAAATTAAAAGGAAGGTTTATAAGACAGAGTAGTTTGCAAAATAATTTAAGAATACTGAACATTGGAAGGAGGCATTACCAAGGTTTGTGGAAGCACTGTGTTGCAAACACAGGTAGAGCACTGATTTTGTTAGTAGTGTCCCTTTTTGAGAAATCCAATAGTAGAGCTACAACTCAAAAGACAGATTCATCACTTGAAATACTCCCAAGTCAGTTGAAAGAAAACTAAAGGAAGGATATTCTAGAGGCTTATATTTAGGTAATATGCGTGCTAAGGCAGGGACTATGTGAATGAACCTGCTGCTCATTGGAAATATCTTCCTTTGTGTTCAATCCATTTGAAGATTGGTTAATGTAGTATTGGCTTTAAAATTTCAGTTTATCACATTATCTAACTTAGTTCTACCTGATATTTTTGCTGCTTGCCCATTTATTCTTTCATTTATGTGATATAATTTATTTTGTCTTCTAAAATATAATTCTCACAAAAGCAAGATTTTCCAATTTACCCAATGCCTCAAGGGTCCTCCTAATCATGGCTCATACACAGTAGGTCCTCCCTATAAACAAAATAAAGCTATTTCTTCCCAGCATCTCCTTAAGTGAGACCTAGAACACCTAGAACACTGCTTTTTACACAAAAGGTCAACAAGAATTTGTTGGATAAATAAAACTAATAGAAAATATAGTATTTCTGTCATCCTTGAAGTTGTATTTTGATAATAGAAAAAGTAACTCCAAATCAGAAATGCATCCCAAAATGAACCCTGATGCACTGCAGTCCAGTGATGGCAAATCTTATAGAGACCGAATGCTCAAATTGCAAGCCCAAATCTACTTATTTATCACAAAGTGACGGCACTGCCATTAAACTTGAATACTCAATGCATGGCTGCTGGGGTGACTTGGCTCGAGTGTCAGCAGGGAGGGCTCTGCGCATCCACTGTAGTGCATTGTCATAGTTGTAGCACCACTCCATCTAGTCCTTCAGACGGTCAACTGGTATGGAGCAGAGTCTAGGACTTTGCCAAGGGAAGGGAAGAGTGTGGTTATGGATATGTGATATGGCCACTGCTTTGCACAAAAGAGTATTTGTGTGGCTTCTCTGTGTTGTATAGCCATAGAAGTCATTTATAAGTGACAATATTTAGTCCGAAAGCTGTGAGAAGAAAAGCAAATAAAGACATGACATGGAAAAGTGTTCCCATCACCTAGTGAGAACATATGAAGGACACTGGAAAAAACAGAGGTATGCTGGTTGTATTTTACTAGAGTTGTGATTGGAAGCTACTGCAAAGGTGCAGGAACAGGGGTGATGATGTCAAACCTATTGATTGCATATATTCAATATGTGCAGTTTATTGTAATTCAATCACGCTTATGTTACCTATTTTAAAGCAAAGAGGATTTGATTTAAAGAAGAGCAGAACAGGGAGGCAATTAGGGCCACCAGCAGCCTATTGTAGCATCGATGATTACTATTTTAAAATCCATGACCTGTTTTGTGAATTCTGTATCTTAATTCTGCCAACAGCATTCTGTTTAGACAATGCTCCATTTTCTTTTATGGCTCTGTCTTTCCCTATTTTCTATCTTTAAAACTAACTGTACCTATTGCACTTTGATCTGCTTATGCTCCATGCCACAGTGCTTTCTTCTCTTGCCTTTCATCCCATCATCAGGAGGTCTGGATACACTCATCTGTGACATTTATGTGACCTGGTTTTTACAACCACCTGGTTCTGCCCAGAGTTTCTGGAACCTTATCACAGTTAAAGCTAATGCTCATTTTATTATTAGTTTAAAATTTACTTGCCCAAATTCCTTTCTTCTTAGTTTGCTTTTGAAATTCAACATATCCATGGTCCTGAAGCCATAATTTTGGTTTATGCAATTATTGTATGCAGACTTTCTTTACTGGAGTCATTTGGACATCACTGTCTCAAGATAAAACGTCAGAGTTGAGAATTGACCTTAAAAGTAAGGTGCTCAGAAAGAAAATTTGTTTTATGAAGAAAGAAAAAAATATTTAGGACAATGTATGTTTTCTGATCTCATAATTCACAAGTAATTGCTTAAGATAGGCAACAGTAATTTTCTAAACTATGCAGATTAATTGGAAGTCATAAAATCTTTCATAAGGAGACAGCCTCTCTCTCTTTCTGTCTCTGCTGTATTCCCCCCTCTATGTCTATCTTTCCCCTGACCTATTTTTTGCTTTGTGGAACTCGAGCTTGAATAAAATCTTCACAGTGAGCTATAACCCTAAGCCTCTCCTGCCATTTTTGTTTTGTTTTGAGACAGAGTCTTGCTAAATTGCACAGGTTGGGTTTGAATTTGCAATTCTCCTGCCTCAGCCTCACAGAACTAGGGTAACAAGTATGGAACACCATGTCCAACCAACATTATAGTTTAAGTCATTTTAATACTTCAAATGAGTCCATATATATCTCCAAAAATGCAACCTCTTGCTTAGGTGACACTGTTAAACTCAAAAAGAAGTCTTCCCATTTGATTCTACTTTATAAAAGGAAGCCCACTGTCTATCACTTCTTCCTTCTGATGATCAGAGTTGCTGGTTCATGAAAAAATATCACTAACAATATACAGGTTCCTACTCACATTAATTGTATAGCAGCTGCTAAGGGACAACTTTGAAAACATCTAGATTATTGGGGTTGGAGAGATAGCTCAGTAGAATAAGCACCTGCCTGGCAAGCGCAGGGTCTTGAGTTCAATCCCCAGTACCACACACACACTCACAAAAAATAAATAAATAAATAAAATAAAAACATCTAAATATAGCTCTGACTTTTCCTCTTTAAGTGGTGGTACTGTAGTAAGAAATAAATTTCAGTGTCTCAAAAACTACAGTCACCACCATGGACTGAATTGTGTTATTTTGAAGTTTCATGCTTCAATATGGCTACATTTGGAGTTAGAGTCTTTAGCAGGTTATTACACTTACATGAAGCCTTAAGAGTGGACCTAAATCCAAGAGTAAGTGGCCTTGTAAGAAGAGGAAACTGCCCCTCTACTCCATACACACAATAGTAGGAATGTGAGGACTCATAAAGATGGTGGATATGGGGCTCACAAGGACTAACAGGTGGACCTTGATCAGGGCTGTGTAGGGTGCAGAACTGTGCAGAAAATGTTTCTGTTGCTGAAGCTACAAGGTCTCTGGGATTTTATTACAGCAGCTGAGCTGACTATACAAACACTCTTAAGAAGAGCCAAGGAAAAGACAAAAGATGACTCTTGTATGAGGAAAAAATGTAACTGTAGTTAAAATTGTCCTCAGAGTTTAACAAGGAGCCCTTTCATCTGTCCTCTTTGCAATATGTATATTGAATCTATGCTACAAATGGGATGTTCATAAAATTAATCTAAATCAGTACAGTTTTTATAGCTGTCATCTAGAAGAAGGAACTGCTGGATGTTAAGCTATCTCTTTGCCATTCAGGGCCAGCAAAAGCTGTCCCAGCTTAGAGCTCTGGTGGATAATAACTGGCAATTGTCTGCTGCTTATTCTCAGGCCTCTGCTTATGTGTAGATTTTTATAGGATTATCTGCCACCTCATTTTTACCTCTTTCCATTAATTCCTGGATAATTTTGCCTTTCCAGCTTTTGTTTGATGCCAGATTAGTGCTTATTGGATCTTAATTAGGACAAAATTTTGTCCTAATCTCCAGCTATAATTTAAGACAAATGTTCTGAATTTCAATATAATTTTTTCTAAGATATTTGATATATTAAGTCAAAGATACAACATATGTCTTTTTTCAGAGTTAATGCTAAGGCAGAAAGCCTGGTATTCATTATATAAATGTATTATTAAATTAATAATTTGTTTATAGAGTAATTTTAAACGTGTTATCCTTCTTTCTCTTCCATAAATTCTTAATGATAATGGGTAGAATATAAGAGGAAATAATGCCATTTATTAAATTCAAAGTCCTTAACACTAGCTACAGCTGCACTGTGATTTTTATGTTCTACTTCTGAAACATAAGCAAGATAAATGTTTCATGATGGAGTAGTATTTCTGAAAGAAATAAAATCCTATTGCCTCCTAAATAATCAAAAATTTCCCACTTGATTAACACATAATTGGCATGTATTTTTATCATTAAAGTGCTTTCAAATTTTCATTTCATTTTTCCTAAGCAATCTATTTGTAAAAGAGTAGAAAATCCACTATGTCTCAGAATTGTGGTTAAGGCCTCCAGTGGTGGACAAGAAGAGCTAACTACTCTATTTTGGAAGCCGGTTTGTAATAGAAGCCAACCATGGTCCCACTGAGCTTGTTAAAAGGTGGAAAGTATACACCACCCTGCCAACAGTGACTAAGAGGACTGGGGAGGGAAAAGAGAAATATCAACATTTTAGGGTATATTACTTGAGAGTATTATAACAGTTGTAAGCAACAAACCCGTACATTTTGGTAGATTAATACAATAAAATTTCGTTTTTCACCCATAATTGAGCAATGTGGGTGTTCCTGGTTTGGACAGTTTCCTTAAGATGGAGTCTTTCCACCTTGTAACTTTGCCATTGTTCACATACATATGACATCTAGCCCTGCCCTAAGGGTCATCCTGTCCATCCAGCCAACAGGGAGCTCCTGAGCCACCACATAAGCGTGTTTGCTGGGCTGTGTTGGTTGCTATGGCTGCCATGACCTAGAGCAAACTGAATGGCTTCAACACTGGAAACCTTCTTTCTCATGGTTCTGGAAGATACTAATGAGAGAATAAGGTGCTGGTGAGTGTGACTCCTCTTGAGGGCCTCTCCTTGGCTTGTTCTCACTGAATCCTTGCATTATTTTTTTCAGCATAGACACACCCTGGTAGCTCTTTCTATACTCAAATGTTTTCTTATAAGGTACCATTGCATTGAATTAAGGCCCACTCTACAGGCTTCATTTTAATTGACCTTTTTCAAGACCCCCTCTCCAAATACAGCCACATTCTGAGGCCCTGGGAGTAAGGACTTCAGCCAGGAGCTGGAGAGGACATGATCCAGCTCATGGTGTGGGGCAAGCCTTAAAGTGGAATATGTTACCTCCACTTATAAGGGTCTTTGGCTCAATATCAGTTTTTTGGCTCTACCTAAATGCAAAAGGATCTAGAAAATGTACTCTGCCCATGTACCTTGGAAGAAGGAAGAAGGTAGGAGTGTGTGCTTAGGGAACAGTCTATTTCAGAATATAGACCACAAACATGCATTTCACACACATCTTACTTATGGAATTTGCTCATTCTGTGTGTACTGATCAGGTGTCTACAATATCCAGATGATCTGATTTTTTTTTCTGCAAGGTCCAGATAACACTACTCAAGGTCCAGTGGCCATGAACTAAAATGATAAAAGATAACTAAAAAGATAAGTGAGTGTTCCTCACTGCCCTCATTCTGAATGTGTGAGAGGAAAGAGTGACAGTTCAGACAGTCATCAACTGCACCGATGTGGACAAAACAGACACATGCAGCAGGATTGTTCAACAGATATGATGAACTGGTATTGGTGGGGCAGGAATCACAAGATCTTTTTCTTGAAGTCATGGACTGGCCCTTGACTTGCCTTGTGGTGCATCCCTGGCCACTGTTCTGTGGGGACCATAGCTACACACCCGAGGGGTTCTATCATCCTCCACAGCATGCTCTAAAGTGAGCTGGAGCTGTCTGCTGAGCATTACTCATGGTATGCACTCATTTCCTGCTCAGTAAAATGTGAGCATCCCTGTGATATTTGCAAAAGGAAAAGAGACCAAGAGATGGAAGGAGAGAAAAGGAAGGGGTAGGGAACGGGATGTAAAAGAATTAAGAAGGACTATGCACATTTACCAAATTTCCATAATTAATGTGATCATTACATTCTACAAACATGGACTAATAAAAATAAAAATTTGAAATGAAATTTCTTTGTTTTTTAAGAATTAATTTTGGGGCTGGGAAGATGGCTCCGTAGAATAAGTGCTTGCCTGGCAAGCACAAGCACCTGAGTACAATCCCCAGTTCCGCAAAAATAAATAAATAAATAAATAAATAAATAAATAAATAAAATAAAATAAAATAAAGTAAATTAATTTTATTAAGAAAGAAATAGCAATGAGACAGTTTCAAAGCAGGTTAGTAGGACAGTAACAATAATTAATACATTGAATAGTGTTGTCTTCATAGTAGTTATTCATAGTACAAGATGTAGACATGCTATCTTGTCTACACACTATTAGAACAAATCTTTCTCCTCATTGAACTAAGAGAAAGTAGCTGTTTATCTATCTATTTTCTATATACATATACAAAATATACACATGCATATTTATTCACTATAAAATGGTTCTTCATTTATATTCACCTTTTTTGTTTAGTTTGGTCAGAGATGAGTATTCCATTGCTATTTAAATATTGTAGGTGTGTGAATTCAGCAGAATAATCCAATATAGTTCAGTAGTCTATAATAGTAGTGGGCTATCCGCAGGACTGGCAAAATCATAAGTTGTTGACTTTAGCCTTTCACAGCTCAGCATATTAATATATGCTTTACTTTTTATACTTCAATTTCAAAAAATGGAAAGATATTCTTTGAGAATATAATGTTCTAAATATCGTCAAGAGTTTCTAGTCTACTTGCAATTAGTTCTGTGTGTCAAAAAGCATATTTGCTGCTGTGCTGTCTCTCAGGTAGATGATTGTTCAAAAAGAAAGGGATAGTGAATGAAGGCAGGAGACAGGAAAAGGAATGTTGTGGGAATGTCCTGCTTCAAGGTTGCATA
>NDGN011334104.1:0-10712 GCA_002564285.1 Tympanoctomys barrerae | reverse complement strand
GCTGGGCAGCAGGTGGGGAAGGGCACGGGATGACGCTGGGCAGCAGGTGGGGAAGGGCATGGGATGACGCTGGGCAGCAGGTGGGGAAGGGCACAGGACGATGTGGGCAGCAGGTGGGGAAGGGTATGGGACGATGTGGGCAGCAGGTGGGGAAGGTCATGGGAGAACACTGGGCAGCAGGTGGGGAAGGGCACGGGACGACGTGGGCAGCAGGTGGGGAAGGGCACGGGACGACGTGGGCAGCAGGTGGGGAAGGGAAGAGAGCAGTGCTGTGCAGTTCCCGTCCTTGGCTGCCCAGGTGCTGCTGGTGGCTGCTTCCCGCTTCATGTAAAGTTAAAACAAAGCTGGGATGTCCACGGGGCAGTGAGCCAGTGCTCCTGTTTCATTTGTCTAAACGTTGGGCTGTTGAAACTTTCTTGCCAGATGGTTTCCCTGAGAAAGCATGAAGAAATAACGGAAACTCCTACACTGGACTTCATCTTGAATATAATAAAGGAAGGATCATTTTAGGATGTGGAAGTAATGTGCAAGTTTGGAAGGGAGTTACACAATAATGTTATTATTAGTAGGAGTGGAGGAAGGCAAAACAAGCTAGTTACAGATGTTTTCTCTTAAATAGCTTTAAAAGTAGAGAGATGCTCTACATAGATACAGATTCTAAAAAGGAATAGACCTTAGGACAGACAGGAATAATGGCAAAGGGAGGAGAAATAACCCTAGAATACAGAATAGACTCAGGACGAAGGCTCCACAAGCCACTCTGGGCTGTTGGGCTGCGCTGGGGTCCGGGGCGCAGAGCGAGCGCCGAGGCGTAGGCCCCGCCGGTGCGCGACCGCTGCGCGTGCACGCAAGACCAGCGCGACCCGCGAGGGCCGGAGCCTCGGCCGGGGTGTGGAGAGCGGCGAGATTGCTTTTTTGGTTATTGTTTTACTTCATACTTATGTTTCAGAAGAGGAATTGATAGAAGAAATGGGCCAGAAAGCAAGATTCTGCGCAGGCCCTCTTTCCCGCCCTTTCCTCTTAAGGGCGCGATCTAGCACCGAAACGCTAATGCAAGCGACGTGAAAAGAGCATTTCGCAGCAGAGTCAGGTGCCTCCGCAAAGGACAGGCTTGAATGACACTGCTTGCCGGCAGCACTGAGTCCTGGAATAATTTGCAGATTGAATTAGGGAGCCACTGTCAGTAATCTCTAGATGGCAAGGGTGGAAGAACGGTCTGAAGGTGGAAATGGGGGAGCAGGGCAAATCAGGAAATCAGGAACGATGTGTTTTGGGAATTTTCTAGCAGTTCTCTAATAACACTTGAGCATCCAGAACTGAAGCAGGTGATGCTTTCATTAGAAGAGAGCAAGCTGGAATAAATAAACGTTTGAAGAACTTTTAAGATACTAGAAAAGCAAAAGTGAGAAGGGAAGTCGGGAAGAGCAGAGCGGAAATCATTGAACTTGAGGTTGAAAAAACAATATAAAGCTCAATGCACTGAAGAGCTGCTTTTCCAAAGAATAATAAGTAAACCTTTAGACAACTTCAGCAAGAGAAAGAAAAGACTCATATCAATGGAATTAGAAACAAAAACGATGTAATGGCTACAGACACCACTAAATCCAGAAGCCAGTAACTACTATGAAAAATTATATCCCAATAAACTGGAAAATTTTGAAGAAATGGACAAATTCCTACGGTCATGCAAGTTATAAAAGCTAATTTAAAAGACACAAAAATACTAAACAACCCAATAACAAGCAATGAAATTCAGATAGTATTAAAGAATGTACCAACTAAGAAAAGCCCAGGACTGATGGATTCCCTGCTGAATTACACAAAATCTTTAAGGATGTTGTGTAGCCTGTGAGTGTCATACTTACACTCTTGAAAGAAACCAAAAGAGGTGGAGTGCTTCCAAATTCATTTGCGGAGGTCAGTATCACTCTGATTCCCAAATCAGATAAAGACCCAACTATAAAAGAATATTACAGGCCAATCTCTTTGATGAACATAATGTGAAAATTCTCAGTCAGATATCAACAAATAGAATGCAGTTCCTAAAAACTTCATGACCAAATAGGTTTCATTCCAGAGATGCAAGAATGGTTCAACATACATGAATCAATAAACACAGTACATCACAAAATAGAAACAAGGTAAAAAAAAAAAACACCTGTCATGTCAATAGATGCAGAAAAGGCTTTTGACAAAATCCAACACACCTTCATGACAAAAACCTTGAAGAAAACAGGTATAGAAGGGCCATATCTGAGTTTGATAAGAGCTACTATGACAAAAAACAGGCAATATCATTTTATATGAAGGAAAAATAAAAAAAGCATTCCCTCTAAAATCACAAATAAGATAGAGATGTGCACGATCACTACCTTTAGTCAGCACAGTATTTGAAGCATTAGCTAGAACCATCAGTCAAGAGAGAAAAAAATGAATATGTATAGGAAAGGAAGAACTCAAATTATCATTATTTGAAGATCACACAATGATCTATGTAGAAGGCCCTAAGAATTCCACCAACAACTCTTAGACTTAATGACCAACTTTAACAATGTACCAGGATCCAAAATCAATACACAAAAATCAATCTAAAGCATGGGAAAAACCTTTCTTCTAGCTGTTCTTCAGACAGAGGGCTAATATCTAAAATATATAAAGAACTCAAAAAATGAGACTACCTAAAACAAAAGACCTAATTCAGAAATGGGCAAGTGAAATGAACAAACACTTCTCAGAGGAAGAAATGCAAATGGCCAACAAACATGAAAGGATGTTCAACATGCCTGGCATTAGAGAAATGCAAGTATGGCAAGTGTCCAGATATCAAAAAATAACAAATGCTGGTGAGGCGCACTGAAAAAGGAGCTCTCTCACACCGTTGGTGGGTGTGTGAGCTGGTGCAAACACTATGGAAATCAGGAGGTAGATTACTCAGGAACTAAAACTAGAAATTCCACGCAACACAGCTGTGCTCCTAGGTACCTTCCCAAAGAGCTGATGACGGCACGCCTCAGTGACACATGGCCACCCATGTGTACAGCAGCACGTTTCACAGCAGCGAAACCCAGCGAGCAGTGTGTGTACCCATCACCAGATGGCTGGATAAAGAAAGTGTACAGCCCATATGTAATGGAATGCTACTTGGTTATGAAGTGGGACAAATGGTGAGACATTTGGAGGAAAATGGATGCACCTGGAAAATACATTAGTGAATAAGCCAGACACACCAGCTTCCACACCACATGGTGTGTCTCATTTGAGTGAGGCAAAGTGATAAGAAGGGCACAGTGAAGTGTGGCTAGAGGGAGACAGGGCCCAGGTACTATAAACTGGGAGCAGTCCAAAAGGATGTGGGTGAGGGCCGGCCAAACAGCTCTGCAGATTAAAGCACCTGCAAGCGGGCGCAGGGGCTGGGAGTTCCATCCCTGGGCTTGCTGTGCCAGCCCCGCCCCCAGGGTGCACTGAGATGGCAATTGAGACAGGACGTGGTGGCACGTGCCTGTAATCCCAGCTCTTGGGAGGCTGTAAACAGGTGGGTCACTGTGAGTCTGGTCTAGTAGTGAGACCCTGAACACCCTGTAGACCCTTCCCTAAAATAAAGAAAAACAAAACAAAACAAAAGGATGTGGGTGAGAGGATGGGAGGGAAGGCAATAATAGACTCCATGTACAGGAACCGCATTACCTCAATGACTTTAAATATTCTGGGCCGTAAACACAAGATTGGTAACACCAACAACAATGAAAATGAGGAAAGGAGATTTAGAAGTGGAGGGAGAGGGGAAGGAGTAAGAGGATTAGGAAAAACGAGCTGTAGTACATAAATATACTCACTCCCCAAGACGACTGTAAACCATGTGTAAGGCAAGCACAACCAAAGAAAGAAGCAAGCAGGTCACTCTTAAGGGTGGTGTGGGCTCAGTAAGTGTGCGTCTCCCAGGAGGAACATCTGCTCACATCAGCTGAGCCACCAGAACATGTTGGGGGATCGTGGCTTCAGCAAGCCCCAGTGACGGCCCTTGGACCCTTGCAGCAAAGGAACAGAGAGGAGTTGGATGAAAAAATTATATTTAAAATATATTCCAAGAGCAGCTTTGAAGGAAATCTGTGTAATGTGGTTAAGTGAGGTTTAATTTTTTATAGGTACTGTTGAAAAGGTCTAAGTAAACTATGCATTTGACAGCTAGAAGGAAGGGTAAAAATCGTCTAAGCCATTTGGTTCATAGCCGAGGACACAGACACGCAGAAGGTGAAGTCAGTTTCCCAAGTTTATGCAACCAAAAGGCAGAGAAGCCGAGCAGAACCCAGTCTTTTGCTTCCTCCAGGGCAAGTCTCCACAGGGAAGCAGGAAGCAATATGCAGGATGAGAAGTGAGCTCTGGAGTAAGTCCAACTGGCACCGATGCAGAAGCGAGAAGGGACGGAAAAAGGAGGCATAGGGTTGAGAGCTGCGTTCAGTGCGGAGCCGGAACCAAGAGGAGAAGGGCAGTGAAGGCGGGGTGGCGTTCACTCCGGGGTCCGCTCAGAATTCCTCAAAAGCAGGCAGAGAAGAGTTCTTCCCTCTTCCGCTCCCTAAGTTCCTGTCTTGGGGCCACCCTTTCTGGGAGGACTTCTAAAGACCCCTGGTGTTTTGTTCCCTGTTCCTGCTGCTGCAGAGGCAGGATCTGCCTTGCTCTTCCAGAAAACCTTCTGAGGCAGAAGCTGCCACTGTCCTGTTGTGCAGATGGGTGTGTCCCCAGGGTCTTCCTGGAGCGCTCTCACGTGTGCAGGGTTGACCCAGGGCGAGGGCCACCACTCTGCACTTTCCGCTCCTTAGCTAGCCCAGCCTGCAGCTCAGGCCATGCCTGCTTCTTCTCACTGGGATGCAGCAGTGACGTCTGAAGTTATCGCGGGTGGTCTGCCTTCGTCCCCGAGGCCAGGCACTCCTTTTTTTTGAGACCCTGAGCAATCATTCCGGTTATCAAGGTTGCCTTTTTCATTTGTCAGGCTGCACTGTGCTGGCTCCCGAAGCCGCGGTCATTGCTCGCTGACCTCTGGAGACTGCGGCAGTTATCTGAGTCTACCGGGAAAGTTCCAGCAGAGGGATGAGTGTGACTCTCCCCATCAGCCTTGGCCTCCCGATTTGTGTGAGAAACAGCGGCCTGTTGGCAGAGCCTGCTGGAGGGCCCGGAAGGCTGTGTGCGGGCGAGGGACACGTCTCCCTCTGCGCACGCAGCGGGCATTGTTGTCCCATGTTCAGTGCTCACACACTGTGGGGCGTCTCTTCTCTTGCTGGCTTGGCTGTTTACCCAGGAGTAGGAATTTCCATGTATGCATTGTAGCCTGGCTGGCCCAGATGTACTGAGTTTTCTGACTCTAGAAAACGTGAACTCAGATTATGAGCCAGGTATTACTGTAGTTTCCAGCAGATGCATGGTCTACACTGGCATTCCTGTCTCCTTCAAGTGTGTAGTTTGTGAGCCAATAAACTGAGGATGGGCCTGCCCTGCAGGAATTGTCCCACAGCCGCAGGCACTGGTGAGCACCTGCCACATGTGCCCAACATCCTCCCGCCTGCCAGAACTCTACGAAGCTTCTCCAGTGGATTCCGCCCGAGCCCACACCCTCTGTGCCCTGGGCCCCTCCTCCCGCGTGCCTCTCCCCTCGCCTGCTCAGCCGCCCTGCCGCGGGCCCCCTCTCTGAGCAGTCTTCCTTGAAGCTCTCTTCAGGCTGATGGTGGCTCAGTGGCTGAGTCTCTTTCATCTCTCCTCACTGAAGGGTGTGGCAACTGCTACATTAGTCACTAGTTGCTCCACTGTCACGAGGACTCGCAGGGGGCAGGGCATTCGGGCTGTGCCGTCAGCGCCTCTCAAAGAGCAGAGCTGTTCTTCAGTGGTCGCTAGCTGAAGAGTTGAGGAAGGAATGGTCAGCTTTCTCCTCTAGCAGGAAGACTTTCCAGCCACAGGAAAATTTCTGTGGGGAAGAGGAAAGCTACCAGCAGGCAACGGGGGNGGGGCACTGTCCGGCCCTGCTGTGCCCTGGGGATTCTTCTGAATCCTACTCAACTTTTCACCAAAGTGAGATTACAGGTGAGGCAAGGAGTAGGCGGGGACTTCTGGGAATCTTCAGCCAATGCTTTCCTACCTCTGAAACCCATTTCTCCAAATTATTTCCATACAAACTAGCAGTGTACAAAAGGAAGCCAAAATGGTATCAGCTGGAGCTGGCTTTTACAGCCACTGGTTCCCATAAGGCTGGAAATGGCCTTTTGTTCCGAGGAAAGCGAACCAAGGGCCTTATGAAGTTTTGGTCCTCACACCTCATACCCCGAAGCAGGGTTCAAGCAGACAGGCAGCTGAGACAGCGTTCACCAAGTGGACTGACAGCAGGGGTGCTGGTCAGGCAGGCTTTCTCTGGAGGCAGATGCATCCTCTGCCAGGTGCATAAGTAAGGAGCAGCTAGGGCTCACACCTCCTGCTCCCTTGTCACTGTTGCTCTGGAAAGTATAAAAGTGTGTGCTTCTCACATGACAGCCAGCTGTGGAGTGGTGCCACCACAGGTGCCCAGCCCACTCGCCGCCGATAAGAGTTATGAGTTATGCACAAACTTCTGTGAGGGTTTTGCTCCTCTTGACAGTCTGTGGCAGAGAAGCGTCTCTTCCCCTTAGGACTGCAAGAGCCGTGCTTTATTCCAGCCATTCTTTGATCATGAGGCCAGGGCTATGAGCTCTGGGGAAGACCTCAGGCAGTCTGCTCTGCTTCTTGTCCCGTGAACGAGAGAGCGTCAGTGCAGAATTCAGAGTCCTCTGGCGCGCCATCACCCCGTCATCGCTCTTCCTGCTCAGGACCTTGTGATGTGCCTGTTTCAGATGTGAAGTTCATATCTTCTTGCTAACACAATGCCACATCTATTTTTTTCAGTAAGAAACAAAGGACTCTGCATTTCGAGTGCAGCTTAAATTATTCTCACTAAAGTGACTCCATGATTTCCTGCTCTAGTTTTTTTTCTAGGACTTTGTAGTTTCTGGCCTCCGAGCCTGTGCAGGACACTGAGGAGAACACCAGCGCCGGGCTCTTCTGTGGCCCCTGCTTAGCTGCAGCCCCTCCAGGTGCCGAAGAGACTCTGAATGCTCACTGCCAGGAAAGCGCGCGTCGCAGAGCCCAGCTCCGTACATTTGGCGAAGGAGCCCGTGCTGCTGCCCTGGAGAGTGGAGATTTGCTGTCCCCTCTGGGGCTGCCTTTGCCGTCTGAGCTCCACTCACACCCTGGCAGCTATGCCTTGCTCATCTGTCGCCATGCAGTGCTGAGTGTATGGTTCCTTCTTTTATTAAGTGTTTCCCTCTGGCCTGGGGGGCATTGAGTGCCACCTTTTGCTCCCCCTTCTGCCTTATTATTAAGTGAAAACTGCAGGTTGTGATGGGAGGGAACTGGTGTCCTCCCGCAAGACCAAGGGACCCCGAAGCTGCACGAACCCCAGACTGGCTTGCATGTTAAAGTGGACCTGGAGGTGAAGACGGCCAAGAAGCTGCTGGAGAAATCCAAGCTGCTCACGTCACGTGAGCGATCTGCCCATAAAGGGTGCAGTCAGGCTGTTATTGCAGGAGTATCACTCATCTGTTTTTTATCTTTTTCTTTCCTTTTTCAGAGCTATACTGTCTGCAGCACTCTGGAAACATGTTTCATGAAGACCGTTGACTGGAGGGCACATTGATCTTGATTTAGGAAGTCATAAGCAGCCAACAGCATGTGCCAGTGAGCTCAGCTCAGTGTAATCTGCAAACATTGCATGCCACGGGTCCAGGGGACAGCTCTGAGGTCTACTTCGCTACCCCACTCAGCAGCACAGTCCCAGGGCTGTCGCACCACCATTCCCAGAACTCCTGCATCATGGCAGAGACCAAAACTGGCGCAGAGCTATCCTGACTTCTGCCCCGAGTCTCTCCTGAAATCGCTGCACTCAGCGCCTGTGGGGTGCAGCTCAGCCCACCCTCTCATTCTCTTCGTATGAAAGCGAGGACATGGTGGACAGTAGGGCATCTACTTTGGGTTCTTGGAGCTTATCACTGAGCTTGAGTTGACATGCAGGCCAGAAAGACTCCTTGAGCCACGTGGTTTCTGAAGACAGGCACCGCGAGATGTGGCAGGCTTCCCCTGTGATGATGCGCTGCCCCGCAGCAGTGTCTGTCTTGCTCTGACTGAGAGACGTGCCCTCAGAGGTAGCGCGCCCTCCTTCAGCACTCAGGCAGGACAGACCAGGGGGCACTTGCCCAGCGAATCAGTGTTCAGGTGCTCTTTGCATCTGCCTTTTCTGCATAAATCTGTTTTCTTTTTTGGGCGGGTCTACAGGGTATTCAGGGTCTCACTACTAGATCAGACTCGGAGTGATCCTCCTGTTTACAGCCTCCCAAGAGCTGGGATTACAGGCATATGCCACCATGCCCAATCTCAATCGCCATCTCAGTGTGCCCCGGGAGTGGGGCCAGCACGGCAGGGATTTCAGTTTTAAGAGCTGTCACGGACCTGAACTGGTTTGGTCCCAGACACTTAACAGTGGCGTTGGAAGCCTCCCACCCTGTTCCGTCCTGTTCTGGTCAGGTGTACCAGCAAGCCTGACTCCAGAGTGACCCAACGACACAGGACTTGTCAGACTTACCCCTCAGCACCTTTGATCTAGATTTTGACAATGTCTTTTGAGGATTTAACAGAGTCACAATTAAACTAGTCTACACTTTTCAATGTCTCTGAAGTCACTTGCACAACAAAATATGTCAAAGATATCAATGAAAAGCCTCCCTGCCCTTGCTGGCTGATAAGCAAAAGATAGAAAAGCAAGGGGAGCTGAGGCTGTCGCCTCAAGTTTCCTTAAGTTGTGGCTAAATGTGGCCCTGCAGTCCCGGAGGGCAGGGGCATGTGACTGGTGCTGTTTGTGGCAGAGAGGAGTGCTGTCTGTCACCTGGGCAGAGCCTCTGGGAAGCAAGGTGAGGCTCTGTCCTGCTGCACTGCAAACCCGGGTCCTTGTGTCACCAGCTGTGTGACCTCGGCCAGCCAAGCTTACTCCTAAACTCCATTGTTTTCTTTCATAGAAAAGGAGTCATAGGAAACGAGTTCAGGTTACAGTGCTAACGCAGGGGAAGCTGTGGCTCGCGGGGTTGGAACTTGTGCAGCAAATGCTCAAAAAAGCTGGAGACGCTGTGGGTGTCTACCTCAGCGTGAACGCAAACTTCAGGCACACCATGGTGCATGGCATCTGTCTCCAACGTGGGCTTCCCAGGAGCAGCACGGCCTCCCTGTCCTGCAGGAGCCAGTCTTCCAAGAGACGATGAACAGAGCCCAGGGGAGCGATCTGAGAGGCGTGTATCCGAGCGGTTACCCGCTCAGGGAGAGAGCAGCTGACCTCACGGGCAAGGCATGATCTCAAGGAAGCAGGTGAGGTTGCCAGACAGAGAAGGAGAAGGTGGTTAGGCAGGAAAAGGCACACACACAGGACAGCGTGCAAGGACTTTCACCGTGTCGGGTACCTCAGTGGCGTCGGGCACTGAGCACCTCTGAGAAGTTAACAGCCCCAGGCCGGAGGGTGGGGCTGGGTCGACTGCTGCCGGTTCTCTATGCAGCTGGCAGTGTGGACCTTTATTCTTTGCGCTTGCCAGGCAAGCACGTATTCTACTGTGGCATCTCCCCAGCCCCTATTCTTTTAGAGATACAAGCCATTAAACATTTTAAGTAAGGTAGAGACATGACCAAAATAATGTTTTGAGAAAGTCTCCAGTGGATGACCTAGTTGAAAAGAGAGCTGGGAAGAGACCGTGAAGCCCACAGACGGCCATTCTGGGGTGGACTGTGGGTCCCAAACAGCAAAAAGCAACAATAGGACTGTCCAGATCAGAGATTTTGAGGAAAATGTGAGCCAGGTTGAAACTATTTTATTTGAATGATAATAATCACTCAAGTCCTTACGTTTTAATCTGTCATTCCAGTTTACCTTAAATTGTTTGCTGAAGGGAGTGTGAGTTAGAATAGCTGTTGGAAATTGTAGAAAGGCCAAAGAACTTCTAAGTTCATGAAAGCACCACAGAAAAGATAGCACACAGCTTTCCTAAAATGTGGAAAGAGCTGAGAGTCCTTAGGTGGTCCTTGGCAGCAGCCGAAGCTGCCCACGTGACACTAGGCTGCATTTATTGTTGCATTTCTGTCCATTCTGTAAAACCAGCTACCTCGGAAGGGCAACGTCCGCACAGCTGCAGGTCGTGTGTCCACTCCGCGGGTGTCTGTGGGGAGAGGCTGCCTGCTGGGTTTGTAGCTGGCAAAGCCTCACCTTGAACACAGCGGCCCCTGCCAGGGTGGGGCACAGCGGGAGGCCCCCAAAGCCCGCCCTATGAGGGGTGGCAGCTCTCAGGACGCCTTGCCGTTCTGGCCTCTCAGCAAGGATTTGGGCTTCATTCCGAGGGGGTTTGGAAGGCGCTGCTGCTCCTGCCTTTACCCTGTGCGGCCTTCGCCTCAGTGGGATGTGGAGTCACAGAGCTGCGAAGAAGCAAGACTTGGCCACTTGCAGCAGAAGGCTTCCCAAAAGATGCCAGGTGGTGTCAGAAATAGCACAGCGCTGGTGTTTGAAGCCCTCCTGATACACTGTGTGGAGATAATGCTGTTTAGAGCTTAGCTGCAGGTGTTTTGGGAACACTATGCTTAAATCCCCAAAGTCTACTAATTGGAAAAATCCTCTGTGTTTTCAGCTGCCGCAT
>NDGN011334095.1:0-17452 GCA_002564285.1 Tympanoctomys barrerae | reverse complement strand
TTAATGTATTTGGTATAGGGTCAGCTCAGACTGGTAGTGATCCTATTTTCAGCCTCCCCAGTGCTGGGATTACAAATGTGTGCCACCTTTTAATACACAAGCCAATATGACGCACAACCTGAACTGCCAGTCCCCAAAAGGACCCTAGTCACCTGTGTATCATATTTTGTAACTCTTACATCAGCCCCTACCACTTAACAGGCACCAGGATCATCTACGACAGAAAGTTCCTGCTGGAATGCAAGAACTCACCCATTGCCCGGACACCCCCCTGCTGCCTCCCTCAGATTCCCGGGGTCACAACTCCAACTGTTCCACCCTTCAAGCTGGAGTTGCTGAAGAAGCAGAAGGAGACAGAGGAAGAGATACTCGGTAAGAAAAGCAAGAACTCAAATTAAGAAATACCCAGCCCTTGAGTTTAAATGCCCTCGTAGAGTGGGAGCTTTATTCCAGGAAGGCTTTCTGCTGGGCCTGCAGATATTCAGTCCAGCAACTAGCCTTGCCTTTTCTCTCCCCAGATGATGCACAGTTTGAAATGGACATCTAACCCTGTACAGATGACCCTGTGTACGGAGTTATAGAGGGATCCCTCATGCCGCTGCTGCCACCACCTCTTCCTGGGGCCTCATCTAATCGGGAAAGGGATGACTTGGTTCTGGACCTCCTTTATTTCTAAGGCAGCTGGACCAGAGATGAGAGCAGGCAACTTGCCAGGCCCTTGGCTCTCTTTGGTCTGTGGGTCCTCACCCTAAACCCCAGYGMTCTATGCTCAGGCCTGGGACTAGGGGAGTGTGTCACTTTTGGGCTGCTTAGTAAACATTCAAAGAAATGTCTTGGCTCCATTGTTCTCAGTGTTGACCTCACCTCAGCCACAAAGCTGAGGGCCTCAGTAGACCTAGATAAGAGGACTCAGATCTGTTCCCAGTTTCCCCTGGGCCTACTTCTAGTAGTAATTATAGCCTAAGGCAAGCTACAGGTGTTGCCAACCATAAACAACAATAGCCTGTCCTTCCAGCTGCTGTTTCTCTTGAGGAAGCAGCCTTTCTGGAATTCGGCCTCCTTTTCCCTGTGGCCCCTCTAGTATCCATTCTTAAGCAGGACTCCTGAAGGAAAAGTGTTGTCCCATATGGACATCCTGTCTCCCCTTGCCAGTGCCTCTTTCCTGTAGGTACCAATTCTCGTTCTAACACTGAAAAGCCTGTACCCTCCCTTTTCACAGCATAGCTCATCATGACCACCCCCCAACCAAGCTATGTTCAGAGTTGCAACATTAGGGCCCACACTGGCACTCAAAATTAGTGGCTTGCTTGGTCAGATAAACAGTCATGATTCCAAGTCACAGTACTGTGGTATTTTTCTCCTTCAATTTATATAGCAGGCACTGGGCATGGTGGTACATGTCTGTAAGAAGATCACTGCAAGTTTAAAGCCAAGTAGTGAGTTCAAAGCCAGCCTGAACTGCACAATAACAGTGTCTCAACCCTTCCCCCTGCCAAATTTATGCAACAGATAATCCCACACTAATTTTACTCTAGCATCTATATACCTCAAAGATGATACAGTGCAAAAAGGAATCTTGGCTGGGTGTGATAGCTCATGCGTATAATCCCACTACTCAGAAGGCTGAAACAGGATGATCATTGAGTATAAGGCCAATCTGGCCAACCCCAGCAAGGCTTCCACTGAGTAGAAAGAACAGAAATTCATGGGGTATGGGACAGTTAACAGCAAAAGAAACCAGCTTCCTTCCCAGTGCCCACCACTGAGACAGTTTTTATTTAAGTGCGTGTTGTAGTTACAAGTGACTTCCTTATATTATAGCCCAGGCCCAATGGGACATTCTCTCAGGTGGTAAAAGGGAGCCAAGTGAGAAGATCTCCTGCACCAAGGCCTAGCAAATGGTGTGAGTCTGGGGAATCTGCAGGTTTACAGAGCCTCTTGGAAGCCTAGAATGGTCTGGTCCTCAGCTGCTCCTTCAGATTTCTCTTCATTTGTCTCTTCCTCTGAAGACAGACTCCTTTTTTCTGCAATTAATCTTTTAACTCCCACCATCCACTGACTGACCTCAGTCACGTGGTCAACCATGAGTGAGCGGTGGATGTCATCTGCTGCATCCCACTGATGGCTTGAAAGCTCTGAGGAGAGAAAACTTGAGCAAACAGACCGGGATAAAAGAGTAGTAGCTTCCATGCCTCTCCTCCCAGTAAGTCACATTTGCATTGCCTGTTCAGCTCAGCCAGCTATGGCAGTACAAGGGACTTCCAATATATCAAGGAACCCACCCATACCTTGCACCAGCAGTGCCATCCTCTTCTTTACAGGAGTTGACAACTTTCCTCCTGCCCATTGTTCTTGAAGCAATGCCAGTCGTCTGCTGATGTCATCACATACCTGTTTCTAAGACCAAAGTCCCTTCACTCAATGCTTGTAGCCCAAGAGAGAGATGGGAAGTCAGCACCTCTTAGGAAGCAGCTACTTTCTCTAGCATGGCTCTCTATGCTAGAGTTCTGATTCTTTACACAAAGGTTAGAGGTACCTACTGAGAACTTGATGGAAGTTTATGGATTTCCTCCCAAGAAAAACAGCAAATAATAGCTAGAATTTTTAAATATCAGGGACTTCTGAGAAGCTTATCATGCTACTTTGCAAATAAGGAAACTTTAAATCAAAAAGGTAAAATTTCAGTGGTACTTCCCCTTATCTCTTGCTTCCAGAGCGCTTAGAAAACAGAGTAATTTATTCTCTCCCTCACTGAACAAATACATATTCTCTAAACCAAATTAGCAGTGTATGCTCTGTATGACCTGGCCATATAGAAAATCAAGCTTCTATTTTTACTAATGGGAGCTCAATTTATCTTACTCCTATAAGCCTCTATGACTGACATGAGAACATCTATGAACTCTTGAATCTTGTGCTCATCTTCTTGGGAAATTCTTAGCAGATTCTGAAGGGGCTCCTTCCTAACTGTAAAAAAATTAAGAGCCATTGCCCACAGGGTCTCCCTTTGGGAGCCATACCTGCTTTTGGCTGTGGATAGGATTCCTCTCAGCCCCCAGAGTGCCAGGTCTTACCCTTGTATGGCCACGGCAATCCTCCAATGCTCGTTCCAAAGGTCTTAGCACATCCTCTATCAAAGCCTCAGATTCAATGACTGGGAAATCCATGGGTTCCACACTGGAGGCAGGGCAGCTCCCTACAGGTGGGAGCCTAGGAGCCTTACTTGAAGGAGGTGGAGGCCCCATTGGAGGGGGCCCAGAAGTCTCAGAGGAAGCAACTGAAAAGATAAAGCAAAATGGCTTAAGCAGATAAGAAACAATTCTAAACTCACTTCTAAGCAGGACGACTATGGGGTAACTCATTTCATTCAAAAGTGTGTATCAAACTGGGTACAGTGGTACAGATCTGTAATTACAACTATTTAAGAGGCTGAAAAATAAAATTAAAATTAAAAAAAGAGGCTGAGCAGGACTGGGGAGATAGCTGGGTGGTCTAAGTGCCTGCCTGACAAGCACAAGGACCCAGGTCTGATCCCCCATACCACAGGCTGTGCAGGCCCCAGAGCCCTGGGTGGACCGTGCCGGCCAATATAACTGGGCATATTAGTACACACCTGTAATCCTAGCACTGGTGAGCCTGAGACAGGAGGCTCATTACGAGTTGGAACTGTGTAGCGAGACCCTGTAGCAAATAAATAATTAAGATTTTTTTTAAATAATTTTTTAAAAGGCTGAAGCATAGTGATCACAAGTTCAAGGAAAACCTAGGCAAGTTAGTAAGACCCCCCCCCTTTTTTTTTAAAAAGGGCTAGGATGTACCTAGGTGGGAGAGTGCTAGCATATCAGAAGTCCTGGGAAAAAGCCAGGTGTGGTAATACATGCTTACATTCCCATATTCCAGAAGACTATGGCAGGGGGATCACAAATTTCAATCACAAATTTTCGGAGATTTTATGTAGGAGGAGGTGTAGTACCACAGGATGTGGTGGTTGGGGGTGAGGGAGACAAGTCAAGATGACTTATTTTCTGATGTCCGTAATTGAGAAAGACTGAAAGAGGAAAGTCCAGAACTTTTAGGTGGGCCAGAGCTATAGCTCAGGAGTACAGTGGCTGCCTGGCAAGTATGAGGTCCAGGGTTTGGTTCTTGGTACAAAAAAAAAAACCTTTTAGGCGTCATCATCTGCAAGGATAATTAATGCATTAATCATCTGGCCTCTTGATTACCTGACTTGTTATTTCTCTATGATCTCTGTGTCCTACCTTTCATTTCCCTTTGTTTTGCTCATAGTACTACAGCACCTCCAAAATTTGATCATTCCTTCTTCCAGCTCAACTATTCAGATTTTGTGGGGAAATAAAAATTAGTCCTTTATAAACACTATACCCCTCTCTAACACAGGGTATTGCTATGTAGTTCAGGCTGGCCATGAACTATGTAGCCCAGTCTGGCTTCAAACTTGATGTGATACTAACTCACTCACTCTTACTCTCTTTCTCTTTCCTCCATCCTTCACTTTCTCTCTTGCTCACTCTCTTCCTGTCTGTCTCTCTATTAAGCCATTCTATTACTTAGACCAGTGCTTGCAGTTGTAGGAAAAAATCATGCTGATATACTTTATAATTCAACACTTTCCATGGCCAGATTTTAAAAGGTGCACCACACTACATTTTCCCATTCTTCATAATTATTTTTTCATCTTCTTTCTACTGTCTTTTCATATCTATACTGCCTCATATTTCATTGCAAAAATATTGGTCATCAAACAGGAACTCTCATCTTTCTGCCATTGGTTTTACTAACCCAACTACATGTCTGGCTACTCCCTCCCCAACCCCACCAATTATATGAAAGGTTCCTGCTGCTCTCAAAAGCCATCTCACCAACTAGTCACAAACCAGCCTCTCATGTCTTCCTTAGGCCTCCTTCCTGCAATTAGCCCTTTTCTCCCAAATCATCAGTTCTGGCTGTCTACTGAATCATCAGCACATAAACATGCAGCAGTATATATACAGTGCTGCCCAAAATAACCCTCCCTTACTTTACATTATTTCACTTTCAGATCCTCTACGTAACAAAATTTCCTGAATGGTCAATAATTACTCTGTATTTTTCACATTATGTTCTGCTCATTCCTGCTGACTTTGTTTTCACCAAATCCACAGAGACTGCTTATTAAGGTCATCTTAACAACTGCAATGCCTGCCAAATTTAATGGTCCCATAATCTTTTAAAGCTTTCAGTGATACAGCCCCACTGCAGCACACATGACACAGGTTTGCTGCCACTACCCTGCATCATTCCTTTGCAGGGGAAAAGGATGGAGGACTGCTAAAAAAATGAAGCCCAAGCCCCTTTCAGTAGACTACAGCTCACTTACTGGCCTGGGCAATTCAGGGGTGGGGAATGAACAGGAAACCTTTAACTTTTCAAGTACCTTTCAAATTTAAATAAATTAAAATAAAACTGTATCTTGGCATAACTTACTACACTGTAGCCATTCTATTTCTTCAGTCTCTGAACTAGCCAACAGTCTTAAGACCTTGGCATTAGCTGTTTCTTATGCCTGAAATGCTCTTGAGCCTGATCTTTAGGGGAGAGAGGGGGGTTGAATCTAGGGACTTTGCCCTGGACTACATACATTCCAGCCTTTTGTCCTGGTTTTTGTTTGTTGGTTGGTTTTTGGTTGGGTTTTTTGTTTTTGTTTTTTTTGAGACTGGCTATGTAATTCAGGCTGTCCTTGAACTCACTATGGAGCCCAGGATGGCCTCAAACTCACAGCTATCCCACTGCCTCAGCCTCCTGAGTGCTGGAATTACAGACGTGCACCACTACAGCCAGCCACCCCCAGTCCTTTTTAAATTTTTATTTTGAGACAGGATCTTAGAGTCATTCTGTTACCCCAAGGGGACCTGTGTTTCTCCTGCCTCAGCCTTCTCAGAGTGCTGGGATTTTTGCTTGGTTGATTTAATCATGTAGATCTCAAATGTCAACCCCTCTAGTATAACACATTGCCCTCAGTGGACTAAGTGCCTGCTTAGGCAAGTGTAGGGACTGGGATTCAATGCCCCGTACCACATGCTATGTAGGCCCTGCTGAGCTGCCCCTCCCTCACCGGGCATGGTGGCACACACCTGTAATCCCAGCGCCAAAGAGGCTGTGAACAGGAGGAGCACTATGAATAGGAGCTGCATAATGAGACTCTGTACCAAATAAATAAAAATTAAAAAGTAACACATCGTCCGGTTTTACTTCTCTACAAGCCCTGCCACCAATTTATCTATAGTCAGTTCTACACTATAGATTTCATAGAAACAGGCCATTTGTTTAGTTTGCCCTCTTAATAAATGCTTAGTAAAAGATAATGAATGAAAAAATGTCATGTTAAATATGAGGTGTTTATTACATACCCAAGTGAAGACATAAAAACGCACATGTACCACTATGGGATTTTGGGAAGAGGTCTGGGTTGGATAAGAAATTCAAAGTAATGTAAATAGCTTGGGCACAGTGTTATGAGATCATATAGGATGAAAACGGTACTTTTTAAATGCAAAAGTCCGCTTACTGACCTGAGTAGCAGAAGGAAAACTCGGAAAAGCTCCTGCCTCTGAGCCCCTTCCTGGGGTCCCAACCTCTTATGGAGTTTGGGAGGAGGAAAACAAGTCCTGGAGACAAGCTTGACCCTGGGACCGCCCATATTCTGTGGGCCTCGGCGCGTAGGGACCCCACGCACCTCTAGGGGATCCATCCTGGGGGGCGGCGACCCTCTTAGTGAGCGGCGTGCGCTTGGGTCCACCAGTCTGGGTCTGTAGCCCGTAAGAGAACTGCGGCGGGTCGTTCCAGCCTCGTTCCTTGTTGCCTGCAAAGATGAGGGTAGGTGTAAAGAAGACCGAGACTCTGCCGCCAAAGGTTGTATCGCGGTTCAGGGAGGTAAACGGTGCGTCCCAACCCGGCCGGCCGCACTCTCACCCGGCTTCACGTAAAGCTCCGCCATCTCCACTTCCGTAACGCCAGCGGGGCAGTACGTCACTTCCGGGGCGGCCACCCGGCTCTCGCAGCCAGCCCGCGGGTTTGGAGCGCTGAAGGCTGGCAGATCCTTTACAGCCGCAGTCTGAAGCTGCACCACCTCCCTATGGGACTAGGTATCTCCTTCAGCTAATGATCCATGGAGTGCTGATCACAAGGCACCAAGCGGGCATGTTTTTCCAAGGAGCTAATGCTTCTACAACCCTGGGCCAATCACTGTCCAATTTTTCCTACTTGTTCTAAGGTGCAAGTTCAAGTCAAAAAAAATTCCTATTCCCATGCGTGATCCTCTGATCTGGCGAGCCCCGCCTTTTAGAGCCTCACCCCTGTCCACTGCCCTCTAGACTTACTAACTAGTTCTCATCTTCCCTCAATAGTTAGATGTCGCCTCTTCAAAAACTCTTCTGTAGGGACTGGGGAGATAGCTCAGTAGAATAAGTGCTTGCCTGGCAAGTTCAAGGGCCTGAATTCAATCCTCAGTTCTGTAATGCCTTAGGCTACTTTAAAGTGTCACCAGAGCTCCCAAAACCCTGAGATTTTCTAGTTGTCCCACATAACTGTGTTCTATCTCAATTCACTCCTGTTCATCTCAATAATTGGACTCTCAAGGTAGAACCCTGACTAGTACTTTCCCAATGCCCAACTTAATGCCTAATACAGATACCTTAAAAATGCTTAATGAAGTGAGGTCAGACTTGCATCACATCCACGCCCTTGTGTGACTACAGGCAGCCACCAACACTACACACTTCACACAAGATGTTAGCCCCCAACCCTGTCCCAGGTCCAATATACTCACACTTAGTGAGGTCACTGAGGGATTTTTATTTGTACTGATTTTGCTATAAAGTGTTGCTGAGGTAGAGCCAATTGCCCAGGGCTGGACAGGGGCAAGGAATGCAAGGACCCAAGGAAAGGAGATAGGAGCCAGGGGCCTAAGTTGTAGTGCAGGTCCTCTCAATCATTGATATAAGTAACAAACTGGAAAATAAATAGAAGGTAGATGATGATCAGGGTAAGAAGACATGTGAGAGGCTGCAGGCCCCTGGGAATAGAGGGCCACAGATAGGCATGGATTCAGAGCCTCCTTCCCCAGCCCTTTAATACCACTTTAGGGCATATGGAGGAGAGAGGGTTTCAGCCGAAAGGCATCAAGAAAAGAGAAGACACCCCGCTTTCGAGGGGTGGCCCCTGCACCTCCAACCCCTCCTTTGAGTAGAGGGAGAGGCAAGGAACCTCCTGGGGAGTCCATGGAGCTGGTCCGCTTGAGCCGCAGGCGGGCACGGGCCTGGGCACCCCAGGCTTTGCCTCGAGCTGCAGAGGCCACAAGACACTTCTGGTATTGAACCTAGGGAGAAGGGGAATGTGAGCATCCGGCTACAGTCTGCCCCGGATTCTCTGAAAGTTTCTGCAGGGCAGCAAGCTAGCCAAGGTTTCTGTCTGATAAAAGGCTACAGTTGGCACATCAATAGATCCGATAGGTACTTCCAGATAGCTCACCATATAAAACACAGATCTTCACATTTACTGAGCACTTAAGGAGAGCTAAAGACTTTGCTTTCTGTACAATAATTTAACCTAATTCAGTTATTTATGAGGAATTATCCCTAGTTTGCAAGCAAGGACACTGAGACTCACAGAAAATAAATGATTTGCCCAAAATCACAGCCACGAAATAGTAGACTTATTTTTCAAACCTAGTTTTGACTGTAAAGCCTATACTCTGAACCTCGCCTACCACCACCCTGCCTCTGCTCCATCTCTCCCTGGAGCAGACTAGTTCCTAGCAAAGCAGATTTACTAGGCAATCCAACTGCCCAATTGTATCTCACTTGAACTACTTGGGTCCTAAATCACTTTCCTGCCTCCTAACTTGTGTTTTCTTAATCTTTTACCCTTATTATAGCATAAATTGTCCTAATCCACAAATCTGACTTCATTGTCATGTTCAAAATCCTTCAATGCTTCCTAGCATCTCAGTTCATCTCAATGAACATCACTCTGACCTGTAAGGTTTTCCACAACAAGGTTTCTGCCATTCCTTCTGACCTCTTCTCTCATTACATCTTCCCTGCATACCATATGCACTAGATTCTTTCAGATACTCAATCCACTAACATCTCTCACTCTCACAACTGTGCTTGGCATACTTACTCTACTCCCCTTCTACTCCCCTTCACCTTGCTAACTTCCTCTCGGAGCCTTTCAATTTTCTGTCACCTCTTACAGGTAGGCTTCCTGATCCCTGAACAGGCATCTCTTCTATCATCGTGTGGTGTACAACTTTCTGGTGTGTTTCTGCTTTATCCTAAGTGCTCTTTAAAGGCAAAGGCTGTGCCTTCTATACTGCTGAATTCCTGGGGCCAAGTATGGTGCCTTTAGTATGCACTCACATTTGTTCAATGAGTAAGTGAACTGAACTAATGGAGCTTAAACATCACATCTGAATGACCACAGATGCCAAGAAATAACTTAATGAGATTAGGAAAGACAATGCCAGTCATGTAGGCAAAGCCCTTACCCATCTCCACATGCATGACTGAAATGTATGCATTAGCCCTGTCAGGGAGCCTCATGCTCTAAGAAAAGCAGGCATGGTAATTACTATGTAAAACATCCCGGCCTAAACATTGGGATATAACCACAACTGACTAAAAACAGAATGAGGGTCAAAATATTTGTGAACCAGTGGGCACTAGGATTACTGGCTTGTGGTCATTGGCTCCTGATCTTCATTGAGGTGAGTCCCTAGTACAGAGTAGCAGCAAATCAATTCCACCCTTCCCACCTATCCCCAGCCTGAACTCACCATACAGGCAGCCTGCACAGCTTCAGAGAGTCCCCCAGCATGGGGCTGGCACCAGAAGGCTGCACACTGGAAGCTCTGATGGCCAAGGTCAGCGATGAGGCCAAAGGTATGTGGGTCACGGCCAACACCAATAAAGGTCACAAGGCGCACAGGGCACTGCCACAGTGGCTCCTCTTCTGCACCAGCTTCTGCCTGCCCACACCCCACCTAGTCACTAAAGGGCCAAGTGCTGGCTGGACCCACTCTCTTCACAGGCAATGGCCCCCTCAGCATCCCTGCTCGCCCTCCACCAACTTCATCCTTTTCTGGTACCTGAATTGGGTGTGCAGTCATGACGGAGTCAGATACACTGAGCGTGGCAGGAACCCAAGTGTTCCGGTCCCCCCGGGTGGTGAGGGTACCAATGGCCTCATTCAGTACATCCATGCCTGGAAGGACATGCCCACAGTGGTATCTCCCAGTAGTTAACAAAATTTTTTAAAAAGTGTTCTTCAAAGGATATCCTGGTCCCCTCTTACTGACTTGGGATTGAGAAAGATGGGAAGATAATAGCACAGACTGGACTCAGAATTCTAAGTTAGGAAAGCCAGTACATCCAAGGATACATAAGGCCATGGGAGGAATCAGAGAAAGGGTGATAGATCCCAGCTCACCCACCTTCCCCTTGACCTGTGTAGCCCAGCCCATCCAGCTCTCCCAGCCCCATCCTCACCCATGGCTTTGGTGACTGGAAGGATCCCCATGTATAGTGCCTCATACTTCTGAGCAGCTTGGCTCACTGCATCCAGCAGCTCCACTGAAATATACACACCAAGTTGGCCAATGAACTCTGTTTCCCCTCCCTACTGAAAAGGCCAGGACCCATGCCAGAGCTGTTCCAAGTAGAAGAGAGTTTATGGATGCTCGTCTAATTCAGGGTTTGGAACCCTGAGATCAGATCCCTGGGATCAGACACATCTTGAAGGAAATGTTAAATAACCAGCAAATATTCCTCCCCTCCACTCTCATCTTTCACCAAAGCACCCTGACTCTACAGCACAGCAATTTCCTCCCATACCTTGTCGAGGAAGGTCTTCAGGAGAGATGGGGTCTGGGGAGCAGCAAGCACCATCACCATTGATCCCAACTCGTTCTGACAAGATCTAAAACACAATGTGGTCAGCATAAGGCCCAGGATCAGGAGAGGGAGGCAACTACCTTAGAAGTTCCAGCCCTTGCTCCATATTTAAATTCCCTGCCCCTGTCCTTACCTGGGCACAGAGCCCATGTAGAGCACTTGCAATAGCCTTGGCAGGAACATCACAGCGAAATACATGACACTTGAGCATACAGCTGTCTTTGTCCCCCGCCACAAAAGCGAAGTCCCTGGCAGAGGCAGAAATGGGACTGTGGTAGAGCTGGTTAGGGGCAAGGACCTATAATACCTATAAGGGGGCTTTTAATGACCTAGGCACAAGGTAAAGATGGGGTAGAGAAATCAGAGCTAGGGTTCAAGGTACATGGTTGTCACATACCTGTCACTGTTCCAGAAGCATGTGGGAGCACAGGAGAGAATCAGCCCAGCCTCAAAGCCTCTCCCCTATCTGTCCCTGTGGAGCTGGCCCACCCTCCCCAACCAGAGCTGGACCAGGCAGGGGAGGCAGTGCTGGGTTCATATCAGGATCTGTGTCCAGGTTCAAGTACCAGGGATCATCGGTATCACAGCCTGCAGGGGGAGGGAGAAGCAGCTCTCGCTTGGGGGATGCAGAAGTCCTCACCGGCCCTTGGAGCTGCCCACGCCCCATACACGGATGTGCACCAGAGGCTGGCAGTGGATCAGACTGTGGTCCAGGGGATTCACCAGACTCATGGCATCTTTCTTCAGGATCATCAGCATGTTCTGGCCCTGCCAAGGATGGGGGTCAACCCAGATATCAGATAAAGGTGATTGTCATGGAAAACAGGCAGTTCTTGTCACCAAGAATAAGTAATTCTGGGACAACTATCTCTGTTGGACCATACATTGAACCCTCTGTGATACAAAACAACCCACCTCACCCCAAGCACCATCTGGGGGCTGGCTCCGGTTGCACGTCTGAGCCAGCTGCTGGATACAGTTATTGACTGCAATACTGCTCTTCCCTGGTGCCAGATCCTCTTCCGGTACCTCTACCCAACCTAGGGAACGTACTGCAAAGCACTGACAAGTTGGGGGAAAGAGACAAGAATGAGTACAGGTAGAATAGTTTATCAAGTGCCCAAAGCTCCACCCATACAAATGGTAGTTTCTCCCTTCACCTGGATCATCTCTGCTCAGTCCAGCTGCACCCCTCATCTTTCTATTGTGATTTCCCAATGTTCTAGGCCCCAGTGCCCTGAGCCCCAGATCACTACCTTAGCCCCGGGTTCCAGGCTCTGGATATAGGATTCTTCACCATACCAGGTCAGAGAGTTACTAGAATAGAAAGCACAGCTTATTAGGGCCACACTTCCTACAACAAAGGCCCAGGATACTTAATCAGCAGGAGGTTTGGAAGAATACTCAGTGGCATAAGCACCTGTCTGGCAAGTGCAAGGTCCTGAGTTCAATACCCAGTACCCCCCAAAAAAATCCTATGCAAAATGTGAATAAGAACCCAAAACTGGGATGAGACCCAAGAACAAAGGATAGGAGCTCACACAGAACCTAAGACAATGGCCAAGGTTTAGAACATGAGAGGTCAAGACTACAATATGGAAAAAAAAAAAAAATGTAGCTAATGACAAAAACTTAGAACAAGGGCAAAAACTGAGAATCAACAAAGTAGGATAAAGCCAAAAGCAGAGAACAGGGCCCAAAAAGGGGGACTCCAGAACCTGAGTTGAAAAACAGACTGCAGGTCCACCCAGTTGCTTTTATCCCCCCTTTTTTTATGGGGGGTGGGGGGAATCTCACTATGCAGTTCAGGCTGGCCTCAAACTTATGATCTTCCTACCTAGAACCCCAACCCTTTCATTTAGCCCAACCATCCCTGTTACCTCCGGTCCAATGAGCTCTCCAGGCTGGAGAAAGATCTTCCTTTGGGGGGCCGCAGTCCCCAAACCCCTTTCGGGCCCTGAAGAGTAGGAGTCAGTCAGTGTAGCCAAAGACCTAGAGCCACACTTGTGCTCAGGTCCCATTCCTTACACTTGACCTACCGTGCCTGGGTCCTCTGCATCTCCTAGCTCCCAAGCTGGACGCTGCCACTGGGTGCTACCGCTGGGCACATGCCAATAGTAAGTACCTGCAGCATCACGGATCTTCCTCCAGCCAGGGGGCAGGCCTGGCTCCCCCTCCAGATTCTGGTCCCCCCACAAGTCATCTATAGGAACAAGACATTACAGAGGAGGGGCATATTATTCGTGAGTTCAAAACACCTTGTCATTACCCTCCCATCATCCCGTAAGGGCAGCCTTTAGGCTAAAACTTCAGTCATTTTAATCTTCAAAAAGACACTGCAACATCAGGGTTTATTTGTCCCCTCGTCCTCACACCGAAATGAAACCCCACTCTGTCTTTGCTTCTCTAGTGCCTTTCTCCCGTATCCCCCCTCAATCCTTAATCCTCCCGTCCTGCCATTCCGTGCACACCGTCGCAGTTAACCAGAATGATGGCCAGCATATAATCCTTGCCCAGCATAGCCCCGCCGCGTCCCCGCCGGCCGGCTCTCTCAGCGCAGCGCGACCTCCGGAGCTGCTGCGCCTACAAGGCCAGCCTCTGCGCCGGAGACCTCCAAGCTAACTGGCGCCTCACAAACACGGGGTAGGACAGGGGCCGGTCGTGGGGCGGGAAGGGGCGGGCCTGAGCTGCACCGCCCGCCGAGCGGGGATGTGGAGCCTCGGGTGGGTTCGGGTTTCAGTGCGTGGGGCTCAGGGAGGAGCACAGGCGCCGGCCAACTGGCTGACACCACCGCGCAGCTATGAGCTCAGAGGCCGGGAGGAAATCAGCAAATCGAACATGTATCGCCAGGAAGCGCGCTCCAGTGAGATCATCTCGGGGTCGGGTGCGCGCGCACAAGCAGCCGGGAACGCTACGGGAAGGATCACGTGAAAGTAACTGCGCGAGGGGAAAAAAAAAAAAAATTATCTGCGAGAAGACCCCTCGTGCTCGGTGGCTAGGAAAATGCCCCACCCTTTCAGAATGCCCCGGAAGTGCCTTCACCCTCAATAAAGATGGCCGCCGTATTTGGCAGGAGGGAGGCGGGTCTGCGCCTGCGCAACGAGTTCGGCGGGGAAGATGGCGGATGACAAGGTGAGTGAATGTGAGGTTAACTTTTGTCGGCTTGGTCTTTACACTTCACGGCCCTTTTAGCTTCAGGGACGACTTTTTAGTTTGGGAGTATGACTTAGGAGTGGGGATACGCCACGTTTTCTCTGGGCTTTACTGACTACCTCAGTGAAGGTTGGCGTGAGGAGACTTTTAGGCGTGGCGGACTATTCAGAGCTTGGCTTTCCACGTGTTCCCTTCTAGCAACCTTCATGATGTCCAGTTACTAGCACACACGCAAACATTCACCCTAATCACTCGGAAAGTGTTTCCAGACCACAGGCACATTCATACCACCTTCATGCAAACACACCCTTGCTCTTTTTTTTTTTTGGCTCCGAATGCCTTCAGGGCATGATTGGCTGGCTTGAGTTGTGAGGATCGAACCACAGCAACCTGAGCCTGACTGCTTTGTTGAAGCAGCCACTTAAAGAACTGAACTAAGGGGCAGGCCCCCTAAGGGTTGTTTTTTGGTTTTTGGTTTTTTTGACACCCTTGCTCTTAAGTCCGTATTTAGAAGCGGTCAGAATCACCCATTTATTCACACATAAGTCATTCTTTGTTTCTTTTAGTTACTCCCGTTCAGTTTGGGATGGCCTCGGGAATAAAGGGAGAGAACCCCAGCAGAAATAAGCTTTGCCCTCCAATTGTATAGGGAACTGCTTCAATCCATTCATTATTCACTATTGATCTAGAAGCCCAGCATCACCCACACATTTACTAAGTTCCTTCCAGGCCCTGTGAGGCACTGAGACACAGCAGGCAGGACAGTTTGATGGCCATTTGCAGAGACCTCATAGTTCCTCAGAAGTGCTTTCCTCATAGACTTGGTTGAAAGTCTCCTAACCTAATTGAAGGTGCCTGCTGCCTTCCCAAAACACTTTGCTGTGTGAGGCTCCTGTAGAGATTCCTTCAGGTTACTGATGTAAATTCCATTTGTTATTCTCTTTTTTTACTATTGCCATCTCAAGGTTTTATAGAAAGATGTTTCTCAGGCCCACACTCCTCCCAACTCCCAGTCTCATGGAAATGAGCAGGAGCCAGGGTTGGGTCAGTCTGCTGAGCTAGCCTTTCCCTTGTCCTAGGATTCTCTGCCCAAGCTTAAGGACCTGGCATTTCTCAAGAACCAGCTGGAGCGCCTGCAGCAACGAGTGGAAGATGAAGTCAACACTGGTGTAGGCCAGGTAGGGGCTGTCCTACCCCTGGCCTTAAGTTTCATTGCCCAACTTCCCTTCAGAATACTGAGTAGATGGTAACATTTTGTTCGCCAAATAGTTATTGAGGGGTTGTCTTAGTCACCCCAATAAAAAATTCCTTAAGAACATAACACTTGAACTAAAATCTTAAATACAGGGTAACTAGAATAAGGGTTAGTCAGTGTAGCAGCATGCATGGCAAAAATAAACTTTTCAGGCATTTGGAAGAGCATATCACAGCATTATAAGCATAACATGGGGAAAGAAGGTCAGTTTGGTTGCAGTAGTGGGGAAATATCTAGGAAATGAGGCTAGACTTCTTAGGGCCTACTCTGGCCCTCTGACAGTAGTATTCTAAGGTTGGAACCTTCTGACCCCAGAATTATTTTTCCTTTTTTTGAAATAAGGTCTTGCTCTACAGTTCAGAGGGGTTTGAACTCACTATGTAACTCACTCTGGCCTTGAACTCTCAGCAGTCCTATCTCAGCTTCCTGAGTGTTGGGATTACAGGTGTGTACCACCACACCCAGTCTGACCCCAGGATTCTGAGATGGTATTATCAGAACTCTGAGTTCTTTTTCTAGCTCCAGATGCTTGAGAAAATCTTGGTTGAAAACACCTCCAGGGTGAGGAGCAAGTAATATAATTTGCTGAGGTCAGCTTGAGTAGTTCTTGGGTAGAGAAAGGAGAGAGCCTGCCTGAGTTTCTTTCTGCATCTTTCTCTGCAGGATGGCTCGCTCTTGTCCTCCCCATTCCTCAAGGGATTCCTGGCCGGCTATGTGGTGGCCAAACTGAGGGCATCAGCAGTATTGGGATTTGCCATGGGTACCTGTACTGGCATCTATGCAGCTCAGGCATATGCTTTGCCCAACGTGGAGAAGACATTGAGGGACTTCTTCCGATCACTACGCAAGGGTCCCGACTAGCTCCAGATCCCATGGGGGAAAAAGGATGAGCAACTGAGCCTACAGGTGCAGGCCTTTGGGCCATGAACACTCTTTCGGGCTTCCCCAGCTGTCATCCATCTGTCCTGCCACCTTTATCTTTGTTTTTTCCCTGCAGAGGCTGTATAGTGGCTTGTCAGCCTATACCCTGGATTTCTTCCTTGCCTGGCTCCATGAGACTGACCCTGTGACTTTGGTTCTCTCACTTCTTCCTTTTCCAGCCCAAACTGTGGGATGTGCCACTGACTCTGATCTTCAGTATATTCTCTGACAGTGTACCACAGCTCCTCCCTCTTGGAAACTGGCTTTATAACTTGATCTCAAATGGGATTTCTTGCCCTTTGCTATCTACACAGGCCACCAAGGGTCTGATTGGGGTATGAGTGTAGAGGAGGGGGGTATACCAGGCCTGGGCCCTCACAGGCAAGCCCGTTGGACTCTGATGCTACTCCTGTCCACAGCTATGTATGGTGCCCATGCCCCATTGCTGGCACTTTGCCATGTGGATGGCCGAGTACCCTTCCGTCCCTCCTCAGCTGTGCTGCTCACTGAGCTGACCAAGCTACTGTTGTGCACCTTTTCCCTCCTGGTGGACTGGCAAGCATGGCCCACAGGGGGCCAGCCCTGGCGCCAAGCCGCTCCTTTTGCACTATCAGCCCTGCTGTATGGTGCCAACAACAACCTGGTGATCTATCTACAACGTTACATGGACCCCAGCACCTACCAGGTACTGAGCAACCTCAAGATTGGAAGCACAGCCCTGTTGTACTGCCTCTGCCTCCATCACCGCCTCTCTGCTCGCCAGGGATTGGCATTATTGTTACTGATGATTGCAGGGGCCTGTTATGCAGCAGGTGGCCTTCAAGACTCTGTGAACACCCTTTCAGGGCCCCCGCCAGCAGCTGCTGCCAGCACCATGCCCCTGCATATCACTCCCCTGGGGCTGCTACTTCTCATTCTGTACTGCTTCATCTCAGGCTTGTCCTCTGTGTACACAGAGCTGCTCATGAAGCGACAACGGCTACCCTTGGCACTGCAGAACATCTTCCTCTACACTTTCGGTGTGCTCCTGAACCTTGGTCTACATGCAGGCAGTGGTCCTGGCCCAGGCCTCCTGGAGGGTTTCTCAGGATGGGCAGCGCTCGTGGTGCTGAGCCAGGCCCTCAATGGGCTGATCATGTCAGCAGTCATGAAGCATGGCAGCAGCATCACA